>JARPMJ010007310.1:0-44057 GCA_033366665.1 Phoxinus dragarum | reverse complement strand
GAACACATACATGGGTCTTGAATGGCATATTTATGGGCCAAGTGGGCATGGGTTTTAACTGGGAATGCACATATGGGTCCTGCATAGAAATTGTATGGGCCAAGTGGGCATGGGTTTGAACTGGGAACACATACATGGGTCTTGAATGGCATATTTATGGGCCAAGTGGGCATGGGTTTGATCTGGGAACACATACATGGGTCTTGAATGGCATATTTATGGGCCAAGTGGGCATGGGTTTGAACTGGGAATGCACATATGGGTCCTGCATAGAAATTGTATGGGCCAAGTGGGCATGGGTTTGAACTGGGAACACATATTTGGGTCTTGAATGGCATATTTATGGGCCAAGTGGGCATGGGTTTGGGTGATTGGTTCAGGTCCAGCAATATTATGTAAAGCTCATCTACAAACAAGCATCAAAAATAAAATAAAATAAAATAAGCTTAACTTAGGATATCAAGGGGAGCCTGTCATTCAAGCTCCTCTTGGCAAAGCAAAATCTGCTCGTCACAACATGGCAGACAGAGCATCATTCTGCTTGCTTCGATGCTGGACAGGACAAGAGGGAAAAAGAAAAAAAAGGACTTGCAGGAGGCCTCATCATCAATCTGTCTCCCACTTCTGTGTTGTTAAATTTCCTTGGACTAAGAAGTAGCATGTGTTTCTATCAAGCTGTAGCTCATACACCAACAATGACTGATGTGTTGGCTGTAAAAGGTACAGTAGATCTGTTTGGTTAGGCTATCTGAAGATCTTCAGGATGCATTGACATATACATGGTTTATGGTTTAAGATGGTAAAGGGAGGGGCTGATGTAGTTAAAGAAGTAGGCCTGTAAGGACAGAGGCCCTTTCAATTTAAGTAAAAGAATAAAGCTGCAGAAAGCCTCCCGACTGTGCATGGAGCATTCACATAAACACTTTCATTGGTGCAGTGACCCAGATTGGGACAGATTTATGGGGATAAGTGTAAAGGAGACAGCATTGCTACTGCTGGAATTTGAATATTTACAATATTTATATTGTATGAATATTTTGCTAACTTAACATAAGTTGCTTATAACATATAGTTGCCTGTAGATGTTGGGTAAATCCCTCCCTGATGTCTCATAGGACCCATTTTGCTACCCGATTGGCTTTTGGTCAGTTTGCACATTGGGGACCGGTTTCTGGTAGGTGGAAGTCATTACAAATACTCAGATTACTGTAATAAAGTAGTTTTTTGGGGTACTTGTCCTTTTATGAGTAGATTTTCAAGCCTGTACTTTTACTTGTAATTAAGTATTCATTAATCCATGTAATCTACAAAGTTACCTTTAAAATCATAGTTGAGTACTGAGTACAATTTTAATTCATATCCAAACCTTTTATCTGCATTTTTGTAGCCAGTTAAGGTGATTTGATAGCAAACAAGCTGATGAAAACCGGGGTCATGAGGACGGAAAACAAAACAAAACAAAAAAAAGGATTAATGATTGATATTTAATTGATTCTGAATGAAGAATTTAACCAGTTAAAAATGTATTCATGGATATTTAATCAGTTTAGTCGTGGCTCCTCATGTAATTTAGTTTTTTGTCTGCCGGAGACATTTGCATAATAAGGAAATACAAATTTAAATGAGAAAAAAACACTTGTTAGCATCTTATCAATTATTAATGATTAATAGATTGTTGGCATAACTTCTGGTAAAGGAAAACATACAATTTCAAGCCCTGGAGAAGTGACGGTGACATCGGTGGTTAAAAGTAACTCTAAATATTTTCTTTTTAATTTTTTGTTTAGTTTGTTTACATTTTTTAAATTTTTTTTACAAACTGTACTTTTATTTTAGCGATGTACTTTTATTTACTAATATTTTAGCAATGCACTTAATTGTACTTGACTACAGATTTTCAGTACTCTCCACCACTGCCTGTTATGCACAACAACACCTAATTAGGCTCATTAATAATGAAGCCAGCGACCCAGTTAAGTCGTTTGTTAATTCTCTCACATATCCTTTAATTTACGAATTTTACTGTATTAAATTGTTTTTGGTCAGGCAGTTCGGACATCTCTGGGGCCTGTATGCAAAGGCCGTGTTTCGCGCTCAAAACGTTTAACAGTCCATTCGGAAAGCAAGCTGGCTGTGACTTGGAGGTGAAGTGCATATTTCTTCCGACCAACGCCGAATTTCCATAAAATTAAGGTAAGTTGAAATATTATGTTGCCATAAAAATAACACTGCAGATTGTACAGTAGGCTAGTCTATATTTTTGGTTTGTGCTGTTTGTGCTGTTTGATGTAACGTTAGAATCTAACCAAAAGGAAAAACAGCGGGTTTGGTTTAGCTATAGGGCTGGACAATAATTCAGTATCAATAAAATCACAATATACTTTTATTCAATAACGGTGATATGATAAAATATATTCATCATTATTTCACTTCAAATTCATCTGAGTCAATATCAGATTCAGAGTTGGGTTCCCTCCCGAACCCTTAAGACGTTGACAAATTATGTTAATTTCAAATGCTTATGACTAGGGCTGGTCCGAATACCATTTTTTGAGCTTCTAAGCTTCGGTAGTAATGAACATCGAATATTCGAAGCTTCGGAGAGAGGGTGCTGAACATAATCTTCTCTCTAATAAAAGCAGGAATCTCTATGTGTCTGTATGTCTGTTTGCATTTTGATTATTTCGAGAACCGTTCATCCAATCGACTTCACAAGGGAGTGCAGTGTCGATTTGGTGCAATATAGATAGACACGTGAGATGCCACACGTTCAGAATTAATAAACTTTTAATAAACTATAGAACAGCGTGAGCGGGAAGCGGCGCGCCTCAACGCGGGCTGGGCTTAAGTTATGCTCTGAGAACGCGGACACTGCACTATAGTGATAAAACGCACACACACAGGTCTGTTAAATTAAGCAATACTTTTAAGGTAGTCTAATATTTTTCTGACTAACAAATTACTGACAGAGTAAAGGGTAGATTTAAATAAAGAAAAACGAAATTTAAATATAGAAAAAAACGAGTTAAATAAAGAAAAAACGAAATTTAAATAAAGAAAAAACGAAATTTAAATAAAGAAAAACTAAATTTAAATATAGAAAAAACGAAATTTAAATAAAGAAAAAACGAAAGTTAAATAAAGAAAAAACGAAATTTATATTAAGAAAAACGAAATTTAAATAAAGAAAAAATGAAATTTACATAAAGAAAAATGAAATTTAAATAAAGAAAAAACGAAATTAAGTTAAATTAAAAACGAGATTAATTTAGATTGATAATAATCTGCAGTGGTACGTTTTTGGAGGCCAGATCCTATTGTTTTCCTGTGTTTTCTTTTTCTTTCTTCTGACAAAATCCTTCCCATGCATATGAATCACTAAACTTTGCAGAGTTCAAGTCCCATGCTAGGTTGCTTCAAATCAACCATGTCTGCTACAACTTAACATTTTTCACCTACATGTAGTCCCAATACGGAAGAGACTTAAGTATACTTGAACATCAGTTCACTGCTGCATTGACTAATCTTAATTTCAAATCTGATGGTAATTGTCTTCAACAAAACAGTCCTTAGCTAAATAGACAAGTTATTAAGACCATTATACTTGTATAGCTACAGTTGGCAAAATTGGATACGCCCCAACAGCCTTGCTCCCGCCCCCACCACGTGCACCATATTGGGGAAAACAATGCTGATTTGCCCATTGACTCCCGTGTTATAATAGGCATAATAGGCCGAACGCAGGATTGAGGACCCACGGTGATATTTTCACTCAGCAACCCACCCCCTCAATAACCGGATAACCCCAACAACAATATTGTCGTCGCTGACTGGTAATCCTCCGATTTCCACCAATTTGACTGGTGTAAAAGAAGAGTGGTAGGCACTAGGTAGGGATCACAAACAATATAGTCGTACAAGACTTCAACATTACATGACTACTGATTGAAATTGCCATAGCGTTTGGCGGGGGTGCACAATTTTGACCTAATTGCAGTTTTTCTGACAAATATTGCGATGCGATTTTGGATTTTTGTATTCAATACTTTTAAGTGCATAAAACTAAAATGATGAATGAAATATTATATCATTACTTACAAAACACAGTCTTGTACAACTTGACACACATGAGAACAATATACAATAACCTAAAAAATATTTATGTGGCCAGCACCCTCTTCTGGCTTTTGTCTGCTGTTTAACCTGAAAAATCTCTAATATAAACTACGTAGTGATTGAGGTAATGAGATTGTTGGTTCCACCTGTTATTTTTGCTCCGCATGTTTGTCATATAGGCTATTCATGGTCGATTATCCAGAGTTTACGAATCTTAATCGAATCGTCGCGTGTCGTATCAAGATCTTTATCGACTTTTTGGCACACCCCTACTGGAAAGTGCCAAAATAACTTCCAGGCAAAAATATTGAGGGTGGACTTCTACACAAAATTATGCTTGATGGAAAATGTCTTCATTTCCCCATGGACATAATCATGGTCATTCTGTAGTAGATCACCCCCTTGAGGCAGTTTGGCTGTGAAGCTCTATGCTGAAAAGGGAAGACTGGCATTGTGATTATGGCCTATAGACTACTATAGGCCATATTCACAATGCCAGTCTTGTAGGTTTTAGGGAACTGGTATTTTATGCTATCAAGCACATAATTGGTTTAACACTCTATTATTATTATTATTATTGACATGCCAAAAATAAGGATGCCAGGTTTAAAGTGGGGTGTTTTTGGCTATGTAATGGGGACAGAGAATATTTGATGATATTTACTGACTTAATATGGTGTTTTCTGATCCTGTGACTTTAAATGTACTGTGCTCTATTACTGTATACTCTTAAGGTTGCCATGGTTGCAGACATAGGGGGTTCCTCACTTGAAGATGCCACTAGGAGGATGATGAAGTTCATGATGGTGCCAGAACTGCAACGGCAGTACAATGTGACCGGACGGATGGGCAAGCTGTGCTTCAAAGATCTGCGTCTTTTTGAAGTTTTCTATGGTAAAGTCAGTTTTTTAATTGCTCAATGAAACTTGTCTTTGGCCTTTCTTTTATTTATCCAAAGTTAAATGATACAGTAGTTTGTCAAAACACAATTTAGTTGGAGATTATCAACATTTTAACATAACATTAAGGACAATTTCAGCCTTACTGGCCTGTTCCACATGCAACTCTCTAACCACTCGCCCAATCGATCTCAAATTTGGTAGGTTTCGTTCTACTGGCATGAGTGTAGTGCCCATTTTCGTGTCTTGTGAAAATATGCCAAATTTATGACTTGAATTATTACATTAATTTGCCTTAATGGGCGACAAATCAACTTCAAGAATTGTTCTCGCAGAATCAGGATTCTTCTCTGCAAAATCCACACTTTAACAGTTAGTCTTATCTTTGAAGTATATTACAACTTTTCTCCAATACACTGTTTAAAAAATTCAAAAATGTGTAAGTGAACTGAACTACTCCAGTGATACTTTAATTGTTTCTAAGGGGGGCCCGTCAACACTTTAGCAACATTGTGCCTATACTGTGTGCAGGTCTCCTACCTAAATCACTGGCGAATAAAATGTAGGCCTATAGACCCATTTTGGACCTACGTCATTGTGACGTTCCGATGGCATTTAGTAACGGACAGTGTTGGGGGTAACGAGTTACAAAATAACGGATTACAGTAACGATATTACTTTTTTGGGTAACGAAGTAAAGTAACGCATTACACTAAAAATATCAGTAACTATACTACTTTACTAGACTATAGGAACGCGCTTTCCTGCGTTACCCAAGCCGTGTTTTCATGTGTGTAAAGCTCTGATCTGTCGAAGTGGTGCGTGCACGCCTATGTGTGTGTGTGTGCTTGCCTGGGCACCGTTGCCATAGAGATCGATTTGAGTGACGTAGCTGCTGGTGCGAAGGACAGAGAGGAATGGAGATGGAGACGGAGACGCGAGTTTCGGCCAGTGGCGATATTCACATTACTTTCAGTTTATTGCTCGAAAGGACAAAAATATTTGCCAGAAATTCACTCTATGCCCTGGCAGGCAAGTACTGGCCATCGGGACTACCGGGAGATTCACGGCTTTTTGGGCCGATCCGATGCATCTAAAACTTTTTTGTTCGTTTGTCTTAACGGCTCATAAAACTACATCGGCGGCCCATTCGTTTTGTTTTGCTTAACTGGCGGCGCTGGGTAAGTGCCGGTGTAATGCATTGGTTAAAAAAAGTCAGCGTTAGTTTTTTTTCTGACAGACCGGCCCATGAAACACGTAGATTGGCCCATTGGTTATTTTCTTGATTGACACTGGACTGGCCCAATCACATCTTAAAATGCCTCCCCTTTGGGCTTTGAGCGAGCGTGCAGTGTCAGTGTATCTGTCAAAATCTCTTATATACGGTCTATGGTCAAAATACAGATGGAGAAGAAAGTTTCAGTTTTGCAGTTTCCGTCAAAATAAAATATAATGTTTATCTCTGTCCAGCCCTGATCATGTGTCTACCACCACGGACATAATCCTGTTGTTTGTAGATTTTACAGTGAGGCATATTTCTTTGTGCAGACAGGGATATTGTTATTTTATATGGTTTTACATGCCATTTTTATCGGCTACATTTATAAACACTATGCGGACATGCAGGCTAAATGATGATAGGGCTATGATGTTTGTCCATGTATCTACACGGTAAATTAAGAAACGGGAAAGTAAAGTAATAAGTAGTGAAGTTACTTTTCAAATGCAGTAACTAGTAAAGTAATCTCATTACAATTTTACAGAAGTAACTAGTAACTAGTTACTTTTTTTGAGTAACTACCCCAACACTGGTAACGGAAGTAAGAGCCCCTCCATAGACTCTCGATAAGATTTGTTTAAGACTAAGGCAGTCAAAATCAAAAATGTTAACTTTTTAAGGCGAGACACTACAGGTGAATAGGGTACAATTTAAAAATAATAGATATCACCATGACACATCCTCAGTTGATTACTTACACAAGTTCATAAAAAAAATGTATTACAAGTTTTTGAAATTTGTATGTTTAATTATGCAAATTAGGTATTATCTCATTAAATATGCACACTTTTGCATATATTTTCGGTAGATAGATCTGAACATATGATAAAGCCAGGTGCAAAAATTCTTTTTTCATTTTGATTACACACAAGATGAAAAAAGATGTTCAGAGGGATTTCAGGATATATGCTTTCATTACCTAGGAAATCAAAATATACTGTCCATAGCCTTAAAAAATCGATTTTTGCCATATTTTTGGGATTAAAATGTCCCATAAATCAGGCCAGGAATGATTTATTAACAAATCCCTCTGAACATATCTTCATAATACTGCTAAGTGTATAACTGGAAAATTTGGTGTACATAGGTGCTACATAGGCTGAGATGTTTCTACTGGAGGATGACAAAAAACCCATTTTGAGAAAAAGGCATTTAAAGATTTGTAATGTAAAAAATCATACTTTTTTAGTGGAAACAACTATTTACTGACACAATATCTCATCAAATAATTAGCAACAACAATACAAACCACCTAAATCACATCAAAACTTATAAACACAGCATTTATGGCCTTTAACTGAGCAGAAAAACAGTCAAAAACACACATCTAAGTGTCAGAGCGCATCACGTGATGCCATCTGAACCAATCACGTTGTCAGAAATTGACATCAGCCAATGAGATTTCGCTTTTAGGGTTAAATGCCCATTTTACTTTCACGATTGGTTGCTGATTAAAGGAAATGACCATATTTGGACCCGACAGCATTGTACAGCAGAGAGAGAGCTTTTCAGACATGTGTGAGATTAAAGGAAGAACACAGAGATCGCGGAGCAGCGCGTTGATTTAGAACGCCAACTTTTGTTGAATTTCGGAGAAATCTATAGACGCAAATAGACAAAGTGTAGTGAAATAAAGACCTAAATGTGTATTTTGGACTTTTTTTCACCACAAGTCTGAAAGAAGACATGTTATGTCAGCATATGCTGATTCTTGATGTCTGTGTGCGAGTAAAACTCACAGGAGCCCAAAATATGTAAATGGTGTGTTATAAATAGTTTGATGTTCTAATTAAATTATATTATTCTCTTGCTGTAGAATCATAACAATAAAACAGAATTAATAACCCGTATAAACCTCCCACATAATATCAATGAGTTAAGCCAATATATGATGATTATATTCTTATCATCAATCAGCTTATAGCATCTGATTATATTTTCTCTTGCTGTTCTCACCATAACAAACAGACACAGCTGCCTGAGAAAAACAAATGTTAAAAAGTCAAGAGCCTGACTAAAGCACACACTGATCGCCACAATGGTAACATCAAATCAAACTATTACTTCCAAATAAGTAATCAACATCTAAGCCTCTTCTTAATTCTTAATACGAACTTCTGTAGATGTCTGACAGAAATAAAGTCAGTCTGGTTAGTAATAAGTGAAGCTGGTAATGCTGTTTGTGGAGTTGTTTAATCAGATCTTGAGAGATGTAATGTATTTTATCTTCAGTTGATTTCATCCAAGGCTGTGGCTGGAAGTAGTTATTGTGTTTCTCTTTACTTCAGTGATTATGCTTGTTAACAGCAGGTGTTCTTCTCTAATACAAAATCATTATTCAATCACTAAATTATTTCATTACCTCCAACACTGATTAAGTGTTACATTAAACACCCTGTAGTGTGCACACTAAGCAGTGTTAATTTCATCTGGGCAAATCCATGTGGGGCCTACATGGAAACTGGGTGCAAAACTGGCTGGGTCCCAGTTAGGTAGCCCAGGTCAAACCCATTTGGGCCCCACATGGCTCTGCTGGCTGGGCCATATTCAGCCTAAATATATAGGGATATGACTTTTGGTCCACATCGCAGTAGTATCGCCTAGACGCAGTATATGTAAACCAACTTAAGGTCCTCACTGGAAGCGGCAGTGCACAAACATCACTATAAGCAGAAGTACTACGTTTCAGCGTGATAATCCCCTATTGTTGATCAAGTCGAAGACAAAATTTGTGATAGACAAAGTTTTGCTTATCTTAAAACAACTACTTTACATACCCCGCAATCACATCCAAAGGTTAAGTTAGCTGTTAGACAGAAACATTGAATAAAATAATCAAACTTGCAATATAAACTGTTCATCACCCTACGGTGGCTTCAATGTAGTAATTTGGGAATGAGCAGCATACGGAGTCATCTCACCTAAGAAGCACTGCATGTATGCGCACATCCTTATCAATTTGTTCTGAGTCTCCAGATGTATATGATCTCCGCTGGTGTTGAACATCTGACATGATATATTCATGGTAAACTGTTTCTAATGTCGCTCAAATCTGGTGTGCATTTGAGGCTAAATTTCAACATGTAATGGAAAAAGGGTTATAGGTTGGCATAAAACTCCTTGGTAAATGTCACCCTAGGGGTAACATTTTAGCTTACCACATGTGGAAATGTTACTTGAATGAATGATTTGAAGAGTTGCAAGTTGGAGCAAAAAAGAACCTTGCTAAATTGACTTATGCTCCCTTGTTTTTAGGTGCACCGAAGAGTAACGCTATTACACAGAATGTGAACTGAAAGGATGTGGAAATGGCACTGGGGAAATGGTTCACAGGCGCACGTGACCGTGGCGGGGAGAGGGCTTCTAGAGCCCTAAGAGAAAAAAGAACATCAACACAAACGCCATGACTGTTTTAGATGTATTTTTGGAGAGATGTTTTGTTTTGTTGTGTTTTCAGACATTTTACGTTGTAAAATTTAAATTGTTAAAGATTATGTTTATTGTTCAATGTATTATATAATGTGTATTTTGTATTGTATTTTTGGAGGTTTTTTTTAAAATATATTTTTTAGTTTACTGTATGTTGTGACTGTTTTTTAAAGATCATTTTTGTTGTTCAATTTAATATATTTCTTGCAGTTCAAAGCATCAAGTGTCTTGTATTTATTTAATTTTTTCTTAGATTGTTTCCTTAAATGAATGGTTGGGCTTACCTTGCATTAATTGCCCAGTTAGGACCAACATAAGATCCTTACAGAGCCCACTTTAAGCCCATATGGGCATTCACGGTTGAATCCTGGTGCAAGCCCACTTTAAACCCCTTTAGACAGGTGTGGCCCAAATGGGTCTGACACAAATTGCCCGGTTAAGACCCACATAAGATCCTTACAGATCCCACTTAAAACCCACCTGGGCATCCATGACTGGCCCCCATGTGGATCCCGGGTGTAAACCCACTTTAAACCCCTTTAAGCAGGTGGGGCCCAAATGGGTCTGTCATGAATTGCCCGGTTAAGACCCACATAAGACCCTTACAGATCCCACTTAAAACCCACCTGGGCATCCATGGCTGGCCCCCATGTGGATCCCGGGTGCAAGCCCACTTTAAACCCCTTCAGATTGGTGGGCCCCACATGGGTCTGACATGAATTGCCCAGCTAAGACCCCTACAGATCCCACTTAAAACCCATCTGGGCATCCACGGCTGGCCCCATATGCATCCCGGTTGCAAACCCACTTTAAACCCCTTTGGGCAGGTGGGGCCCAAATGGGTTTGGCATGAATTGCCCAGTTAGGACCCCACATAAGACTCTTACAGATCCCATTTAAAGCCCATCTGTGTAGCCATGTTGCAAAGCCCACTTTGGACCCCTTTGGGCAGGTGGGGCCCAAATGGGTCTGACATGAATTGCCCCAATTAAGACCCATGCAGTACCCTTACAGGTCCCACTTTTAGTACGTCTGGGCTTCCACGGCTTGCCCCAATGTGGATCCCGGGTGCAAGCCCATAATGGGGCCCACATTTGCCGCCCATGAAGCCCTCATCTGGGCCCCACATGTCATTGCTGGCTGGGGGGAGGAGATGAGAGAATGGGAAGAGGAGAGGAGTCAGCAGCTGGAGGAGGAGAGGAGTCAGCAGCTGGAGGAGGAGATGAGAGAATGGGAGGAGGAGAGGAGTCAGCAGCTGGAGGAGGAGAGGAGAGAATGGGAGGAGAGGAGTCAGCAGCTGGAGGAGGAGAGGAGAGAATGGGAGGAGATGAGAGAATGGGAAGAGGAGAGGAGTCAGCAGTTGGAGGAGGAGAGGAGTCAGCAGCTGGAGGAGGAGAGGAGAGAATGGGAGGAGGAGAGGAGTCAGCAGCTGGAGGAGGAGAGGAGAGAATGGGAGGAGAGGAGTCAGCAGCTGGAGGAGGAGATGAGAGAATGGGAGGAGGAGAGGAGTCAGCAGCTGGAGGAGGAGAGGAGAGAATGGGAGGAGGAGAGGAGTCAGCAGCTGGAGGAGGAGAGGAGAGAATGGGAGGAGGAGAGGAGTCAGCAGCTGGAGGAGGAGAGGAGAGAATGGGAGGAGGAGAGGAGTCAGCAGCTGGAGGAGGAGAGGAGAGAATGGGAGGAGGAGATGAGAGAACGGGAGGAGGAGAGGAGAGAATGGGAGGAGGAGAGGAGTCAGCAGCTGGAGGAGAGGAGAGAATGGGAGGAGGAGATGAGAGAACGGGAGGAGGAGAGGAGAGAGCGGGAGGAGGAGAGGAGTCAGCAGCTGGAGGAGGAGAGGAGAGAATGGGAGGAGGAGAGGAGAGAACGGGAGGAGGAGAGGAGAGAACGGGAGGAGGAGAGGAGGAGAATGGGAGGAGGAGAGTGTGTGTCTCTGAGACCAGGAAGGGAAACGCTGGGAGCTTGGTTCTTTGTGACAGCTTTTATGTGAAAAGCATCACCACCACATCAGCACCAAAAACATGGGGATTTATTTAGACAATAATCACACAATTTATCCGATATTCTAGAATTAAATCAACTAATTAAATATTTTAAAAATCGTGACTCATCATTACTGCTTTATTAATTTATGCAGTGTAAAACCCAAACACCACCACACAAATGTGTTTTTTTTAATGACTGTTTTAGGATTCAGCACAGAGTAACAGCTCACTAGCAGTTTCAAAAGACACTGTAACAGTCTGTTACAGGCAATTCTAGTTGTATTTTTCATCAATTACTTTCTTAAATTATCCTTTGGGTATTTTTTTGGCCCGATGCCAAACTTACTGGCCGACCCCCTGCTATTGGACATAAACTGTTTTGTGTTTAAAGCCTAATAGTTATTGTGTTTGCAGAGTGTAGTTGTATAATTTCGATTATCAGACATAATGGACTATTTTTTTTATAATATTTTTTTTTCTGTTCTGTTCATCTATTTACAGGATCTACAGAAACAAGCTCATATACAGTTGACGAGATCGAGTTGGCAAACCACTGAGGTTTAGTATAGCCTACCAAGTGATGTAGCCTAGACCTATTAAAATGATAAAACATGAAAACATAAATCAACAACAAGCTATAAAAATGCAATAGCCTCTTTCACTTGGATAAGTGTCATCCATATTTCTTTATTTGTGGGAGGCATTTGGCCCTCAAAATGTGGATTAAACAAGAACAAGCACACGTTCAGTGAGAGGAATGAGTGAAGGGAAAGTTAATTGTGCAGGAACTTAGACTGCACTGAGCCGTGTTGTGTAGCGTTGCAATACGTGTTAGATAATTTTTTTTGTTAATAACTTTACTACCACTCGTGATTTACGTGACGTCTGCAACTAAAATTGAATGGAATAAATAGCAGAATGAAAGAAAGAAAAAAAAGACGCTAAGTGAGAAGTTAATTGAAATTAGTGCACGTTGCAAAGTTAAAAGAGCTGATCGGAACGTCATACCTCATTACATTATGTCTACATACATCATTGCCATACAATGCCTTACTAGACACATGATAGGCTACATAAATTGTTTATGTATGCCTCCTCATCACACCCCCTAAAAATCGCACCCATATGGCTACATTATCAAAACATGTTAAATTAAGGTTTAGTTATGGCAAGCACTTAAGACAGCAACTATTATAAAATATATTTTAAAATTGAATTTATTCTTCTGATCAAAGCTGAATTTTGTAATGTTACTTGTTATAAAAACTGACAAAAAATAAAACATTTTCTAAATGTAATTTGATTATAGTTACATTTTCAGAAATCATATTATTATGAATATTCTATTGACAACCCATAGTTTTTAACAGTAAAAAAATGCTAAATACGTAGTTCATATATTAATACTGTAGTAAAACCTATAGTTTCTCGATTAACAATGATTTAATAACTACAAATTAACCATGGTTTTAATACAATAACCATGATTATTTTGTAATTCCTATGGTTTCACTACAAACCCATGATTAAACCATATTTCATTTTGTAGTTAATATGATTTAATAACAATGTAAATTAGTACATTTATTAAAATTATTAAACAGATTTCACCTTCTTGAAACAGTAAACCTCTGGTGTCCTGTCTTGTCCCATGTTTTGCAGTTCTCCGTTATGTTGATTAGTTTCCCCAGGTGTTTCATATCAGCCACGCCCTCTTGTTAGCTTGTTAGTCTCTGTATTTAAACCCTGTGTCTTGTTTCAGTGTTTGTGGGTTCTTGACTTTGTAATGTTGTCCTGGTCTATGTAATAAACCACCAACTACAAAGCTGATCCACAAAAAAATGACACCCTCTTCATACTGGTACTTTGAAAACACCACAAACACTCAAACATTGTAAAGAAACTTTTACTGAAACAATTACAATGTTATACAGTAAAATAAAATAACAATTTTGCATACTAAACAAAATAAGTGTCATTCTTGATGGCTTTTTTCAAAAAAAAAAACTGAACAAATGGTACACATAAAACATGTTAAATGCAAACATTTTTGCATACAAAAAAGCTTTACAATTACCATATTGTAAAGAAATTTTCATCATCATCTTCAAAAGTTTGCCATACTAAACAAATGAGTGTCGTTCTAGACAGCTTTTTTCAAAATAAATCTGAAAAAAAAAAATTTGTAAATGTAAAACATGTAACAAAAAAAGGCATTAAATGTTTAAACATCCTAAATAAATTGATAAATGAACTAATAAATAATGAATAAATTAACAGCAATTCATCCATTTTAAGTAAAGGATCCCATAAACATTAATAAACCAACATGTTCACTCCCTGTTTTAGTGCTTCGCACTTTCAGATGGCAGATTTATCCAGCAAATTGTCAGCTTCACTTGATACAGGTTTGTCCAACAAACTATTACCTTCAGCTGGCACAGTCTCAACCACCAAAACCTCACTTCCTATTTCAGCCAACTCGTCAAACCAACTTTCCATCTCACCTTCCTGACGCTCTCCAAGCGAATTGGCTGCTTCTCCAAGCAAATCTTCAACTTCAACTGTTGAGCCTTTCCATCATGCTTCACCTTGCTGACTGCAATCACAACACTCTTCTGCATCTTGAACAAACACATCCCCATTTCCATTAAATACTCCTCAACATTCTGTGCATCCAAAAGCAATTTGCGTAGTCTCTTCTTCTAGATGATTCTTCAAAACTGAATTGGACAGTTTCAATTCATCTTCTCCAAAGTCACCTGACACAGATTTTTGCAGTGACAGTTGGCTGAAAACTGACCATCCTTTGCAGCAGCTCACATTTTATACAACGGCCAAACTTCGCTTTTACATCAAAGTCAGCCTGCCAAGCATAGCACTTGACACAGCAGTGACGGACAGTGACCTCAACACCACTAATCTCACCATTTAGTGTTGTAACTTCTCCTTCTCCCGCCACATAACAAGTTTGCATATCCACTGGTACTCCCTGGAATTCAACGGTTTCACTTGCAGAACCAACATGACCTGCTTTCACCTTGACAGCAGCGACCTGAAACAAAACAAAAAGTCTTAAATTAATAATGCACACAAACACAAAAAAAAAAAGACGAAGACATGTTATATTGCACCCCATAAACACAATCATGCAAAGAAAAAAAGCAGTAAACCACCCCTTTAAATTCTAAGCTTTCAAATGATATCATAAATGACCATGGTCATACCATATAGGGAAGCCTATGATGTGTAAACATTATAACGAAGATTTTCTTTTTAACCTGTTAAAGTGTTTAACAGGTTGAGCAAAAAATGGTCAGGTCAAAGTGTCTAAATAATTTTTGGTTCTCAGTTATTAATTTTAATGTCTACTGCATGAAGAATTTTTGGGTATAATATGTCATAGTTTACATTTTTGTGCTATCCTCCCTTACGTAAATGAAGTAGCTAGTGTTCTGCACCCAGTAGTAAAAAAATATATATAAAATGATATCTGGTGTTTGAATCATTTTTGGTTTATATAAATCTTCACAATTACACTGTGCTTAAACCCCTAATGATAATAGAGAAACATCTAGACTGAAACGATAAACATGGGTGACAGAGTTTTGCGATTGTGGCAGAATTAGGTAAGTGACTGACAGTCCTGGTGTCCTATCAGGAAAGAGTACGGTCTATTTAACGCTGGTTGGCTGTACTCTCAGATGCGTCATGTCTTGTCCTCCCCCTCCTGCGTCATCCACTATCACCTCAGGTATGTGCTGGTAGCGGGTGGTTTAAATCATGTGTTTAGAACGCCACTGATATGTGTTATCTTTTTAATTGTAGCGTTTCATTTAAGCACTTGTCCGACGGTGCATTTTCATCAGCTCAGAATAGGTGTTTGCCCACCCTTCAGGTATGTAAACTGTCCCTGTATTGAGTGGTGGTTGATGGCGTGTGGTATACTGAGTCGCTATGTCACTGTTAATGCCGTAATGTCGTCTTTTGGTAAGTGTCATGTAAGATGTTTGTAAGGTTGTAGTGGAAAGAGAGGCACTAACATCCCGCTGCTTCTCTTTAAGGCGTTCGTGAGGCGCAGGTCCTCCGGACCATTGTGCTGGTTCTCTGCACAATCTCCCTCTCGTTCTTCCGTGTTCCTATGAACTTGAGTCCACCTGGATAACCACGGTGCTTGCGCTGCCCTCCGTGTCGCGCTGATCGTGCCGGCGGGAATTCATAAGGGCACAGGATTATACCGTCTACTTCCTTTCGTTTTTTAGTGTGATTAGAAAAGTTGATTAATAATAATTGACTGTTATTAGTACGAGAACCAGTGTGTGTGTGTGTGCACACGCATGTGTGTGTGTGTGTGTGCTGCACCAGCTCTATCTGCTGTGATTCTTTTCTCTTTCTTTTGGTCAGCTGTGTTTATTGTTTAGATTTTGTTTCTGTAACTACTGTTGTGTGTTGTTATGGACCTTGATTATTATATTATTATATTTTGGATAAACAAATTCAGCTGTTTATCTTGTTTCTCCCAGGAACTGAGGTGACCAGGTGGGAGGACCTTCGAGTGCATTTGTGGTGGTGGTAGTGTTGCAGTGAGTGACACCTTTTGGAGTGCTTGCGTGTATGATCCAAGTGCACGGTGACGTGTGTGTGAGTAGAATTACGCTTTTGGAAAAGCCATTAAGTGGTCCTTCCGCCGGTAAGCTCAGCCTGGTTTTGTTTTGTTTTACTTTTTGTTTGACAAACTCCTCCTACCCTCGTGGGTAGAGGACTATGTCGGTGTGTGCCACTCATATTGCCCCCTTGTGAGCACCTGTTTTTGTGCATTGAGCGCTGTGCGCCTTTGCTTTAAAAGAAGATACTGTTTTTAACTATTTTTGTATGTCAATAAAATACCTTTTTGTAATTATGTGTACTCTTGTCTCTAACCTCCCTGACACACACGAACCTGTGTGACCTAATGCTAACCGCCGGGTTATTTAGATATTCCCTGATTTATTCAGGGTGGCGTAGTCGACAATTATCACCATAAGCAAAGTAACTTATTGAAATCCTGTACCGCTCCGCTTCGCCACACATTGATCAGTTGTATAACTTTTTCTTTTAAAGTAGGCTATGCAATTACATGTTTTGGGATACACGTAAAGCAGTTAATAACATCAGACTTAAGATGACTATGTAGGCTATAGCCGAACTAACAATATTCAGGTGATTTAATCTTATTAGTCAGAGTCGTAAGTAGAACGATTGCTTTCCACTATTTAGCCAAATATTTTATATGGTATTTGATCTTTTTTTTTTTCCTTTAAGAAACATTGGAGCTTCGTCGTTTGCAGTGATGGGAATAACGGCGTTATAAAGAACGGCGTTACTAACGGCATTACTTTTCCCAGTAACGAGTGTTACTGTAACTGATGAAGCAGTTTTTTTTTCATCAGACCAACTAGATCTCTGAGCGAGAGGCAAATACTTTTTTTTACTGTTCTTCCTTGGTTAATGGGCAGAGCACGAGACAAGCGCATAAATCCTGACGATTGGCTAGGGAGAGTAAAATTTCATTGTAAGCCAATCAGAGGTAGAGTTGGGCGGGTGTTCGAAGGCACGCATAGTAGTGACGGGCATTAGGCTCTTTTGACTCAGCTCACTGAAAAGAGCCGGCTCTTTTGGCTCACAAACGGCTCTTTAAATGACTTTGACTATAATATTGAAATTTTTATTACATAATTATTTAATTTCTATAGGCTAAATTTGTAAAAATAGAGTCGGCTCTTCAGATATGCGAGCCAGCTCCCGACGTTCACCTAAAAGAGCCGGCTCATTCGCGAATCACGAACGACCCATCAAAAGCTCGCGAACGAGTCGATCCATCATCACTAACGCTCATTCGCGAACGACCCATCATCACTAACGCTCATGAATTGCGAACGACCCATCATAACGCATAGTCGGACAGGACAGAACACACAAGGAACAACAGTCAGTCAACGAAGAGACAGGTATGGCGACGGGCCCAAATAATGGAGGCTAGTCTCACTTTGTCCCACAGCAACATTTTTTTTTTTTTAGATGTGTGTACAATGTTTCATGTTTCTGTTAATAATGTATTGTATTAAGTGTCCATTTCATTATAATATTCAGATTTATCATAAATAATTGAACATGCACATGTATTTTAAGTTCCGTTAAAGAGGGGTATAGGTGGGGTCACATTTGAGCATTTAAAATTTAATTTAACTTGAAAGTAACGCAATAGTTACTTTCTTAAGTAACTAGTTACTTTTAAAATTTGTAACTGAGTAACTAATTTAGTTACTTTTTGGAAGAAGTAACTAGTAACTGTAACTAATTACTTTTTAAAAGTAACTTGCCCAACACTGGTCGTTTGACTAACATTGTTTCACAGAGAATGTAAATGTTGCTTGCCTTTTTTTTTAGTTGCAGAGCCGCGCAGCTGTTAACATAATGCCCGTTTCACACATACTCCGTTTGCAGTGCGTTTGCGGTGCATATTTTTTTCCGTACCCATGTTAACAGGTTAGAAATTTCACACTGGACGGTGCGTATACAGCAGTGCAGCGATCGTTTACGCACAGAGTCTATTTTCTGCTGTGCTGCACCGCACTGCAGCGTATGTTCACATTGAAATAAACATAGATTGACAAGAAACTGTAATAATTTGACCATATAGCCTATTCATAATTAGCCTACAGTTAATGTGTTCTACATTTACTAAATTACAGGATCAAGAAATTAAAAAAATCTAGTATCACAGCAGACAATCACGTGAGAGGCTAGTGGAGAGAAAAGTAACTCAAAAACAAGGTGACTGTGACATGGATGACAATCGTCTCATTGTGGAGGTGGAAAAATACACAATTCTGTATGATCAACAGAATATGTTGTATAAAGATTTAAATGCCAAAGAAAGGGCATGGGAAGCAATTTCCTCGGCTATTGGTGTCGATGGTAAGTTTTAAAATGTTTGTTTCAAGTGCGATGTTTATAACGTTAGGCCTTTAGTTAACTAATGAATACAAAAAGTTATTTATATGATTATTGGTTTTAAACGAGAATATAAATATATTATTGCTGCATGTTGTTCTATTTAAACATGAATATGTACCGTGTTGCCCTTTTTATTTATTTTGTTTATCATCACATTCAACCTTCATGTCATGCGAATTTATTAAATGTAAATGAACATAAGAATATGTAGTTGTAGCCTATATCTGAATTCATAAAAAACAGAAAACTGCGTATCAGTAGCGCACTGCAAACGCAGCATATGTGAAAGCACTATAGCGCGTGCTGCTCCAGTACCGCAAACGCACCGCAAACGGAGTATGTGTGAAACGGGCGTAAGCATCTGGGCTGTGTTTCCCCGAAACCTTCTTAACAGTACGTTGTCCTACCTTAAGCTGTACCTTATCGTTAATACGTGTTTCCCGAAAAGTTCTTATACCTTATGTAAGTCATACGTTCGGAAGGTTGGTCTGGAACACTGTTAGCTTTACATTATCACTGTTGCAAGTCTACTGTATATATGAATATAATTCTAAAGTTTTACTACACCCAGGCAGTCTTAAGGTTAAAGGGGTCATGACATGAGAAACCAAATTTGCCTTGATCTTTTGGTATATAAGAGGTCTTTGTACCATTAAAACGTCCTGCAAGTTTCATAGCTTAAGACGTCCTCCCCATTATAAACGAATCATTTATTTAATCAAGCTCTAAATACAGCTCGTTCTGGATCCATGGTAAGAAGTGACGTCACGGTACGAAGTGACGTACCAGCGTTTGCATATAGACCGCCTCCAGCACAAGACAGCTACGCTTAAAGCGCAAGACAACTACGCTCACTTCGTATCGTTGTCGCGCCCGCGCAGCGCGCGCCTCACAAGTGTTCAGTCGACGGACAGCGAGTGGGTCAGTGTGTGTACAGGGAGATTACGACGCCGCAGATGTGCTGTTCCTGGCTGTGGACAAACTACATCTTTGAATACGCTGCCGAAAGATCCAGACGTCAGGGAAAAATGGATGCACTTTATTTTTTGCAGACGTCTCAGTCACGGCAGTGTTAGTTTAAGCGTTTGTTCTATACATTTGAAGGATGACTGTTTTGAGCTTTGCCAGAAAACTGTTGCTCAAAGATAAGTCCGTGCCGTCTATTCTGGGCTCAACAACGACGACGCAAACTGTAAGTAATGTATTTAAAACTTTAAACTACTTTTTAAATACGCTGAAAGATCCAGTCGTAAGGGAAAAATGGATGCACTTTATTTTTTGCGAACGTCCCAGTCACGGCAGTGTTTCTATACATTTAAGGATGACTGTTTTGAGGAAAAAATCCCAATATGATGCTTGGCTTTGCCAGAAAACTGTTGCTCAAAAATAAGTCCGTGCCGACTATTCTGGGCTCAATAACGACGACGCAAACTTACTTTTTACCATGGCTAATATAAACACATTTGTATAAGAGAATCTTGAAAATATGTCGCCTTTCTAGTAGGCCTACATGTGATAGAAAATTAAAAATGTTGCCTTTATCAATGCTGCATCTTCAAAGATGGCCTGTCTGTGCATGCATTTTTGTTCGTGTTACACCCTATCATTTCATTGGAATTAGTTAAATAATGTTAAACTGTTAGCAAATGAAGCTATAGATATAATTATGCAACAATAATCCGTTTTCAAGTGTCTCGGGTTAATTTTTTTTTATTAATTCAAAATAGTTTCACTTTCCATGTGGACACGGGCTGATCCAGTCTTCGTTGTTGTGGTGATGGTTCATTTTCCTCTGATTCCTCATCTGATTCTGGCTCAAACATAATAAGGTTTTATCATTGCAAGAGCCATCGCTTCGCATGCATCACCCGCTACTAAACAGTTGCGCCGAATCCGCAAATGTTGTGGCTGGGGGCGTTAATAATTGATGCATAGGCACTGACGTTAGCCAATCATAACAGTGGGCGTTAACACTGAACTCTTAAAGGGGAAACACCCCCAAAACAGACTGTTTGAATCAGAGGATGAGAAACAGGGTGGGAAAAGGTCATAAATCACTACATTTTAAAAGTTTTTTGTAAAAAAAACTATAGTAATACTATAATTGCACCTAAGGGAACATAATAATAAAATAAAAAAAACCATGTCATGACCCCTTTAATTCAAGTGTTTTCATGCAAATAATTAAATTGTCATTACACTGATTGTTGTTAGATTTTTAATTATAATATAAAAAAAGACACAAAGAGAGTTAAAAACCTCTCGTTAAAGTCGTTTCTCTCGTTCCTCCTCCTTGGCAGATTCCTCCCGGAGGAAATGAAAAATTTCAGTTGCCACACGTTTTTTTCGCCTAGTAGGAGGAAGGCTAGATCTGATGGAAGGGCCAGCGACTGAAGTCATAGGAGAAAGGGCCAGTGACTGAGGCCATAAGAGGTGGGCTGGTGAAGAAAGTGGGTAGACTGATGGACAGGTCCTCATTTGAAAGTAGTGACGACATTATTAGTGGTGGTGTTATTGATGCGTTCTGACCAATCGCCTCATCCATGGCATTATACCATGGCCACAAGGTTGCCGTTTTTTCCCGTTGTCTCTTCCTGACCCAGTTGGTGGGTACTTCAATTCCTAGAATGAACGTGTGTATAGTTATTTTTTAATTAGTGTATATTATATATTAAAACACAGATTAAAAGGACTATTATATTGTACTCCACATAGTTGGACGCACAAGCTGATATTATAATGTCTTACCCTTGTACTTTTTTTTTCATGTTCTCACATTTCCTAGATGCCTGATGGACAGGCAGCTTGCCCTCTAGTCCCATCCTTTAAATCACTGTTCTGTAACATAGTATGGAAATGAGTTAATTACATTTATATGTAAACGAGTCGAAATGAAGAAAGGCACAAATAAGTAGTTTTATATTCTATAATTATCAATAACACTTATTATATAACCTACTCCCATCCACATTTTGCTGCATTTCTCTCCCTGTAAAGAGAAGTCGACTCCTTAACGGGATAAACTCTACAGTTTGTTCTTTAGATCCTAAGCACACAAACAAACAAACAAATAAACAACACACACACACACACACACACACAATGACAAATGTATCTAAGCACTATTTTACAACTACCTAAAATAAAATCACTTCACAAACTAGCTAAGCTGGCTGCATTCACTGAGGTAAATTATAATCATCAAAAATAGTATATGTAATATTCACAACAATAACTGTAAAAATACTCTCATTTGTATAACAATGGCGAAATGCATGAATACTTACACACATACGTAAACTCCTCCATCGTTAGTTATGACCGTTCTGACTGGTGATGACGTGGCGCGCAATGACAGTTCCTGTGAAGTGATGTATCGATGTTCCTTTATTCCCTATGCTGTGCGCAGTGCCCTTCGAACTGAACAGGTTTGCTCCCTTCGGATTGGAATCTCACTTAAAGGGCACCTATTATGACATTTAAAATGTTCCTAATGTTGTTTAGGGAGTCCCCAACAACAGTTTTACGTGCATGCAATGTCAAAAAACACTTTTGTTTTCGTATAATATGCATTTATTTTTACCTGATTTGCTCACCAACTCCCAAATGATTCGTTCAACGACTCATTTTTCCAAACCCCTCCTTTGCGCGACGCTAATCTGCGATTGGTCAGATGACCCAGCAGTGTTTACAGAGATAATACTTATTGTTTAACACGGAGTACAATGATGCTTTTATCAATTAAATCGTGTTATAATAATGATTATAGTCCACTGCTTTAGTTTGTAGTAAAAAAATAAAAATAAGATAAAGAATTTAATGTTATGTTAGCGAGCATAGCCCAGAGTTCATATTGTAAAAGCACAATCAGTCTTTGTTTGCGTTAGCCCGATGCATAAACATAACGTAAAAAAAAAAAAAAAAAATGCAGTTACGTTACTACGAGGTATTATTCTATTCTTTAAGACAACTCCGAAAACAACGACAAACACTTCACATATCTCAATACAATTGCCATTGAAGACCTAGAAGCTAAACGGTGCTTACACAACAAACAAAATAATAATTAAGCATGCTACATAAAACATAAAAGCAACAATTATTAATAACACTTACAGGTTGTGATACGGAGGAGGAAGCTGATGCAAATACACTTAGAAATGAACCTTCCTTCAATATCAGTCGGCTTGCGAATCCAAGTTTGATTGCATTTAAAAAGCAATCGTCTTCAAAATGGCGCGAACAAAGCACAAGGCTCGGACTATACTTCTGTGGTATAGTTATATGAATTGTAGCCACTTAGTCTTCAAATGCTCCTCCTTGGGCAGATGAAAAAAGTTGGCTTTTGAGTCGCACTTCAGAACACAGCGTCTCGTCGCCATGATATTTTCCCTGGGCTTGGAGCGCAATAAGTGGGCGTATCGTATTCAAATAACTTGACAAGTTGACGTCATCTAGTCAGAGAAAAAGCTTCGGTCTTCTAACGATTCATAAAAATGACTCAGAGTCGACTCTTACTTTTGAAAGACAATAACTTTATATACGGTGCACTTTCATATTTCAAACTTTGCAGGATGTTTTTGTTCACTTAGATCTATGTTACACACTACATGAAAGGTAAATTTCAAAATTCCATAATAGGTGCCCTTTAACACTAGAACTCCCAAGACAGTTTTTAAATTGTACAGTGTAATAACTTTGTTAAAATAAAATCAATGTGGCTGTAGGATTCTGACTTTTCCTAAATATGTGTATATTTTATTCTCAAACTGTTATTTTATTAAAATCACAAAACAGTTCTGACTATTTCTAGCTAGAATGGCCATGGCGGTCATTTTGACCGCACGCATTATAGATATCATAAGTCCGCTACACTTCCCGCCATTGGTAATGAGTGTCCTCGTTGCATAGCATATTATATGAAAGAGAATAGAAAGTTGATAGATGGATTGAAAGAGAAAAGGAAGTTGATAGATGGTAAGTAAGATTGAAAGAGAATAGAAAGTTGATACAGGGAAGTCGTAAGAAGATTGAAAGAGAATAGAAAGTTGATAGATGGTAAGAAGATTGAAAGAGAAAAGAAAGTTGATACATGGCAAGTCGTAAGAAGATTGAAAGAGAATAGAAAGTTGATAGATGGTAAGAAGATTGAAAGAGAAAAGAAAGTTGATGCATGTAAGTCGTAAGAAGATCCTTTTAAAAGAAAGATCTATAATAGCTACCGGTCGATATAAAATACGTCCGACTGTTTGCACTGTATTTTATTTTTTTATTTTATTTTCCAAACTGTGATTCAGGAAGATTTTATTAATTTTTAGGGCTGTCTGATTGGAAGAGATTTTGAAGGGGAACGGGAGAGCTTCACTCCGACGAGGCGAGTGAAGATTATCTATACTATGGAGAGTATAGAGGTTCGCTGTTTGTTTAAAACAGCAAAAGTGAAACGTGCTCTGTGGGGGCCCAGTGGGGCAATACTGGTGTGGTACACCACCCCAGCAGAGGACGTCCCTGGATTAGGTCCAGTGGCACCGCAAACCTGCTCAATCACTTCCATCTCAGATAGGGGTGATTATTAATTATCAGGGCTGTCTGATTGGAAGAGATTTTGAAGGGGAACGGGAGAGCTTCACTCCGACGAGGCGAGTGAAGATTATCTATACTACAGAGAGTATAGAGGTTCGCTGTTAGTTTAAAACAGCAAAAGTGAAACGTGCTCTGTGGGGGCCCAGTGGGGCAATACTGGTGTGGTACACCACCCCAGCAGAGGACGTCCCTGGATTGTAGGTCCAGTGGCACCGCAAACCTGCTCAATCACTTCCATCTCAGACACGGTTTTAATCATTCTTATTTCTTTTGATTATTTTAATTTCTTCTATGTAAAGCACTTTGAATTACCACTGTTTAGCTTTGCATTTACTGAATGAGCACTGTGCCACTGTTCGTCCGACTGTTTGCACTGTATTTTATTTTCTAAACTGTTTTAATTAGGGCCCAAGCCTTGAAAAGGCGAAGGCCCTATTGTTTTCCTCCGGATTATTTTTCTTCTTTATTATTAGGGCCCAAGCCTTGAAAAGGCGAAGGCCCTATTGTTTTCCTTCGGATTATTATTATTATTATTATTATTATTATTATTATTATTATTATTATTATTATTATTTTTCTTACGACTATTCGGGCACTTTTGGGTCTCTTAACGTGCTCAAAAACTCTTGAAACTTTGCACACGGGTCAGAACCCGCGGCCATTAGAGCCCGACTGAAGCTGGGACCCGGGCGTGGCAGGGGGGCTCGACAGCGCCCCCTGGAACGGGGTCCGAAAACTTGGTCCATAAATCAAACACGCTTGCATGTAATAATATGAAAATCGATATACTTATAGATCTCATCGGTTCATATATCCTTCGTGCTTTTACTTTTTACGCCAGCCTAACAGGAAGTCGGCTATTTGGCGTAGTTTAAAAAACACATGCAATGGAATTTAAAATACTCCTCCTAGACGATTCAACCAATCCCCACGAAACTCGGTGTGCATGAAGTCAAGACATGGAGGATGAAAAATTGCCAGGGGATTTTTGATATCTCGAACGGTTTGGCCGTGGCGAGGAAACGAATTTATGGCGAATATTGGAAACAGGAAGTGTGTTATAACATCCTCATACATTAATTGATCTTGATGAAACTTCAGCAGTGTGTTCGCTGTAAGAGGCCAATCACATGGATGTGACTATTGTGAGTCAAAGTTATAGCGCCACCAACTGGCAGCAGGAAGTGTGTCACTTTCAAAATGCTTTAAAATCACCCTCTTATTTTTACCCGATTTGCTTCAAACTTTATGTGTATAATGTAAACACAGGGCAGATGTAGACCTGTGAAATGATTATTGATATCTTAAATACTGTTGCCATGGCAACGCATCAAACTTTAATATTCTTTTTTAAAGTTTTTGAGACTCTTAACATGCTTGAAATTGCATGAAACTCGACAGACACTTTAAATTTATTGCCTAGTACACTTGTGCAAAGTTTCAGAAACGGGCGTGGTAAGGGGCTCAGTAGCGCCACCTTTAGTCAAAAATGGGGTATTAGTTTTATCTACAGTAACAAAAATCGGTATTTATATTTATCTCCCCGAGCCGGACAACTTTCTAATTTACAGTCATTAGCTCCGACCAACAGGAAGTCAGATATTTTGGTTTGAATGTGATTTGATGGGAATTTTGCCAGTCTCTCTCAGTGTCTGTGTGTGTGAGAGAGGAGGGGGGGCTTTATTTTAACCCTTTCTCTGCTGTGTGCAAAATCTCGGGCACTTTTGGGGCCCTTAACGTGCTCGAAAACTCTTGAAACTTTGCACACAGGTCAGAACCTGCGGCCATCAGGGCCGGCCTGAAGCTGGTACCCGGGCGTGGCAGGGGGGCTCAACAGCGCCCCCTTTAACGGGGTCCGAAAACTTGGTCCATATATCAAACTGAATATTGCATGAATTAGTATGAAACTCGGTACACATATAGATCTCATCGGGCCGAACAACTTTCGTGCTCTAAGTTTTACGCCAGCCCAACAGGAAGTCGGCTATTATGGGTTGTATGAAAACGCACGCCCCTGGAATTTTATATACTCCTCCAAGAAATTTAATTTGATCTTCACCAAACTCGGTCAGCATGAAGTCAAGACATTGAGGATGCTAAATTGCGGATGGCTTTTTGATATCTCGAACAGTTTGGCCGTGGCGAGGAAACAAAATTATGGCGAGAAAAGAGAAACACGATGTGTTATAACGTCTTCATACATTAATTGATCTTGATGAAACTTCAGTAGCGTGTTTGTTGTAAGAGAGCGATCACATGGATGTAACTAATGTGAGTCAAAGTTATAGCGCCACCAACTGGCAGCAGGAAGTGTGTTACTTTTGACAAAAGTGGGGGGGTTAGTTTTACCTACAGTAACAAAAATCGGTATCTATATTTATCTCCCCGAGCCGGACAACTTTCTGATTTACAGTCATTAGCTCCGACCAACAGGAAGTCAGATATTTTGGTTTGAATGTGGTTTTGTCTCTCTCTGACAGAGTTCCCCCAGCCATTCTGTGTGTGTGTGTGTGTGTGTGTGTGTGTGTGTGTGTGTGTGTGTGTGTGTGTGTGTGTGTGTGTGTGTGCGTGTGTGCGTGTGTGCGTGTGTGCGTGTGTGTGTGTGTGTCTGTGTGTGTGTGTCTGTGTGTGTGTGTCTGTGTGGGGAGGGGAGGGAGGGCACACACACACACATAGACAGCCCCCCCTGTGTGTGTCTGTGTGGGGAGGGGAGGGAGGGCACACACACAGACAGCCCCCCTGTCTGTGTGTGTGGAGAGGGGAGCAGAAAGACAATGAACAATTGTGCCATCTAGTGTTTTATACTATGTATAAATGTGTTTTTTATTTTAAACAAGTGTTTTAAAGTACACTAATTTCAATTAATGATATGCTGCATTTTTATGTATATTTAAACATTATCAAAGTTAGGATGTCATTTTTTTAGTTTCAAAACTTATCTGTCTCTGTCTCCCTTTGGCTGTCATTACCCTCCCCTCACTCCCACAGTCTCACTTTTTTCTTTCTGTATCAAATAATATTACCATAAACAAAAAGTTTGAGTTTCTTTTTCAATCAATGTATTATGTGTAACTTAAAAATAAGCAGATTAAACAGATATGTTTGAGGGCAAGACATGAAAATTATGAAATATAATATAGTATTAGTAAAAGAGTGCAGTATAGGGTTGGATGAATCAGATAAATAACATATTTTGTAAAAAAAACATTTGGTTAAATAAAATCGAGTGATACATAGGGCTATATTGCCCTCTCGACAGTCAAAGCGGGTTACGTTATTGCCCGTCGTGCACAGGAACCCGAAAGGCAACGGGGTGGCGGCTTTTATATATATATATATATATATATATATATATATATATATATAAATAAATATAGCTGCAAGCAGCGATGGAGGGCCCAAGCCGGTGGCAGCGCCAGCCCGGTGCCTTTAGTGTAACTAAAGGCACCAGGGTGGCGGTGCCACCGGCTTGGGCCCGTAATCGCTGCTTGCAGCTATATTTATTATTATATTACTACCTTTTGGGCACTTTTGGGGGCCTTAACGTGCTCAAAAACTCTTGAAACTTTGCACACGGGTCAGAACCTGCGGCCATTAGAGCCGGACTGAAGCTGGTACCCGGGCGTGGCAGGGGGGCTCGACAGCGCCCCCTGGAACGCGGTCCGAAAACTTGGTCCATAAATCAAACACGCTTGCATGAAATAATATGAAACTCGGTACACTTATAGATCTCACCGGTTCATATATCCTTCGTGCTCTGACTTTTTACCCCAGCCCAACAGGAAGTCGGCTATTTGGCGTAGTTTAAAAAACACATGCAATGGAATTTAAAATACTCCTCCTAGAAAATTCAACCAATCACCACGAAACTCGGTGTGCATGAAGTCAAGACATGGAGGATGAAAAATTGCCAGGGGATTTTTGATATCTCGAACGGTTTGGCCGTGGCGAGGAAACGAATTTATGGCGAATATTGGAAACAGGAAGTGTGTTATAACATCCTCATACATTAATTGATCTTGATGAAACTTCAGCAGTGTGTTCGTTGTAAGAGGCCGATCACATGGATGTGACTATTGTGAGTCAAAGTTATAGCGCCACCAACTGGCAGCAGGAAGTGTGTCACTTTCAAAATGCTTTAAAATCACCCTCTTATTTTTACCCGATTTGCTTCAAACTTTATGTGTATAATGTAAACACACGGCAGATGTAGACCTGTGAAAGGATTATTGATATCTTAAATACTGTTGCCATGGCAACGCATCAAACTTTAATATTCTTTTTTAAAGTTTTTGAGACTCTTAGCATGCTTGAAATTGCATGAAACTCGACAGACACTTTACATTTATTGCCTAGTACACTTGTGCAAAGTTTCAGAAACGGGCGTGGTAAGGGGCTCAGTAGCGCCACCTTTAGTCAAAAATGGGGTATTAGTTTTACCTACAGTAACAAAAATCGGTATTTATATTTATCTCCCCGAGCCGGACAACTTTCTAATTTACAGTCATTAGCTCCGACCAACAGGAAGTCAGATATTTTGGTTTGAATGTGATTTGATGGGAATTTTGCCAGTCTCTCTCAGTGTCTGTGTGTGTGAGAGAGGAGGGGGGCTTTATTTTAACCCTTTCTCTGCTGTGTGGGACTTCTCGGGCACTTTTGGGGCCCTTAACGTGCTCGAAAACTCTTGAAACTTTGCACACAGGTCAGAAGCTGCGGCCATCAGGGCCGGGCTGAAGCTGGTACCCGGGCGTGGCAGGGGGGCTCGACAGCGCCCCCTTTAACGGGGTCCGAAAACTTGGTCCATATATCAAACTGAATATTGCATGAATTAGTATGAAACTCGGTACACATATAGATCTCATCGGGCCGAACAACTTTCGTGCTCTAAGTTTTACGCCAGCCCAACAGGAAGTCGGCTATTATGGGTGGTATGAAAACGCACGCCCCTGGAATTTTATATACTCCTCCAAGAAATTTAATTTTATCTTCACCAAACTCGGTCAGCATGAAGTCAAGACATTGAGGACGGTAAATTGCGGACGGATTTTTGATATCTCGAACAGTTTGGCCGTGGCGAGGAAACAAAGTTATGGCGAGAAAAGAAAAACACAATGTGTTATAACGTCTTCATACATTTATTGATCTTGATGAAACTTCAGCAGTGAGTTTGTTGTAAGAGGGCGATCACATGGATGTGACTATTGTGAGTCAAAGTTATAGCGCCACCAACTGGCAGCAGGAAGTGTGTTACTTTCAAGATACTTTTGACTAAAGTGGGTGGGTTATTTTTACCTACAGTCACAAAACTCGGTATGTAAATTGTGCTTATCGATCCGGACAACTTTCTCATTTACAGTCATTAGCTCCGACCAACAGGAAGTCAGATATTTTGGTTTGAATGTGGTTTTGTCTCTCTCTGACAGAGTTCCCCCTGCCATTCTCTCTGTGTGTGTGTGTGTGTGTGTGTGTGTGTGTGGGGAGGGAGGGAGGGAGGGCACACACACAGACAGCCCCCCCCCCCCTTTTCTGTGTGTGTTTGGAGGGGAGCAGAAAGACTCACACTGATGCAAGCTCTAAAGCAGACTTCTTCTCGACAGTCAAAGCGGGGTTACGTTATTGCCCGTCGTGCACAGGAACCCGAAAGGCAACGGGGTGGCGGCTTTTATATATATATATATATATATATAAATATAGCTGCAAGCAGCGATGGAGGGCCCAAGCCGGTGGCAGCGCCAGCCCGGTGCCTTTAGTGTAACTAAAGGCACCAGGGTGGCGGTGCCACCGGCTTGGGCCCGTAATCGCTGCTTGCAGCTATATTTATTCTTATTTCTTTTATTATCTATGTAATTATTTTTATTTTTATTTCTTCTATGTAAAGCACTTTGAATTACCACTGTGTATGAAATGTGCTATATAAATAAACTTGCCTTGCCTTGCCTTGCCTATATTGCTCAATATATTATATTGTACAAGAAGTGCACAAATGAGGAAGTTTCGCGGAGGGACTTCATCACGCGACTGGCAAGTGAACTCGCTCCGACCACATGAAATCAAAAGCCACATGGAGAGAAGGCGGCAGTGCCAAGTAAGGAGGAACTGCAAACAAATATAAAAACCGAGGAGACATGTGCCTAATGTCACAATGTGTGTGGGAGCTGCACACGAAAGGCGGTGTTTACCTGTGTGGACTGTGCGTAAGCGTCAGTGAATGATGCGGGGTGTTTGCGCCGTTCAAATGAGCCCACTTGAGGAAAACGCATAAACCTGATTTTGTTCGTTAATATTTTTTTGTTCACTAAAACTAATCGCTATATAGCAGTTTGTTTTCTTGTTTAGCTAATATTCATGTTTTTTCTTAGCCTGTGTTTGTGTGTAGCTACTGTATTATGCTGCATACGTGTCCATGAAAGTTTTTACAATGTATTCAAATATAGTGTTTTTGTTATTGTATATATAGGCCTATTATAAGTTATTGTATCATAAGATTTGATTTTAGTGTACAAAGAAAATATTTATCAATTAGGCTGGAAAATACATTTTCACATTCATTTGAATTAAAATTTTGTCCTGATCTTTATTATTACCTCTCGTAACATTGTAGATCCATTTATTTTTAGATTTTGTATTGATTATTGAACTTATTTACAAACAGGGCTGTACTAAACGGTATGTAGCTTTGACGTTTCCTAACTTTTTTGCACGTCTATTCACGTGGTGAGTGCGGTGAAAAAAATATGTTTGACGCAAAACTTTTCTCACAGAGAGGCAGCACCTATCGGGGCAATCTTTCTTTTGTGCTGGTTTTACGGGCGATGATATCATAACATGACGACAGGAATTAAAAGCTTCATTGGAAAACTTAGGCTGCGTTTATACTTGGCATTAACATGCGACCTGTATCTGGATGTTGTCCACATTCACATTGAAAAGTGTAAACGCGCTTCTGATCGGAATGTTATCCGATCAGCGTGTCCAGTTTCGGAGGTAGTCGAGGACGCATTGTGATCGGATCTCGGTGTAATGTAAACGCAATCCAGCCACCGTGTCTGCATTCACAGGTGGACGTCATATAAATCCCCGCCCAGTCTCCCCACGTGCTGTCAGAAAATAATGGCCAGACGCAGTTTAGACAATATATGTATATATATATTTTAACATTACAATAAACGTTAAATATTTAAAACAGTTTATTTAGACTCACATGATACTGTGTGTGTCATTTTTCATTTTAATTGTGCAACATTATCTGAACGAGGCGATCGCCTGTACATCACAGCTGTGAGGCATGAGATCTTAATGAAGAGCGTGCGCTGCTTTGCCAGAGGAATAATGGGAATAAACTTTTTATTTTTTAAATGTTGAATTTTTTTATTGTTGAATATAGTCATTGCATGCTATAACCTTAAACCCCGATGATCGATGATGTTACTTTTTTTTTTAATAACCAAGTTATTTTTGTATGATAAACTCTGGAAATATTCCTTCATTCAAAAAACGTTATTTGATTTAAGGATGGAGATTGCACAGGAAAGTAAAGTGAGTGAGTGAAAGCAATTTTGACATTGCTTAATTTGTATAATCTTTACTCTTATTGGTGTCGTGCTACAGACCTGATTTAAATATTATGCAGGAAATAGAAATCCAATTGGTTATCCAGATACAGAGGCTACTTATTATGAACAAATGTAAATGCACAGTGTCCTGATTGGCTAATGATCCGATCTGCTTGATCGGATCATGGTGATCGCATGTTAATGCCAAGTGTAAAGGCATGCGTAGCCTTAGAGAAGGTTCAAATGTAGATATGACATGACGAAAATGACGTTCAGTTCGGCCATATGAACGGTCAGAATGATGTTATGGAATTCCAGTAGTTCTAGTGTTAAGATGGCGGAATACCCTGTGAAGTCCACTTCGCAGTCCAGTTACAGTCGAATGGAACGCACCTACACCCAATTCAAGTCTTGCAATCTGTACTAATGAGCTGATAAGTTGAATCAGGTGTGTTAAGTGAGGGAGACATGAAAAATGTGCAGTGGTGTGGGGTCACCAGGACAGGGTTGAGAAACACTGAAGCACAGAAAGGAACATGGTAAAGAAGCAGTGGTATGTATTTAGTTTAACTTTTTATGTAACATAACTAATTTAACATTTTACATTGTAGTGTATAATATAACAATATTTGAACAAGAAAGACTAATAGTCGAAAAGTAGAATAATACATTTGATTAAACTTTAACAGTAAGAAAAAAGTATAATACATTACTTTAAACAGGTATGTGTGTGTATAAGTGTGATATGTGTCATGTATATTGTGTTGAAGTGTTTAATTTTCTAGAAACGTGTGCGATGTCTTCTAGAGAGGGTTCGTCCTCATCGGTCATAGTAAGGACTCTTCGGGTTTCAGTTGTTTTTTGTATCTTTTGTGGTGTTGGGCATTTGTTGTTTGCAGGATGTTTTTGTGGAGTTATGGGTTTTGGGTCAGGAGGAAATGCAGTTGGGACAGAGGTTGAAGATTGGTCGTTCCAGGATGTTGTTGACTTGTTAGGTTGGTCACTGATTGTAGTGGACTCGGTCAAGTTAGGTTGGTCACTGATTGTAGCGGACTGGGTCAAGTTAGGTTGGTCCACAGATTGTTACAGTTTGGCTTTTTGGCAATGTAGGGGATGATTTGGAGGAGAGGTCTTGTTTGGTTTCAGTGAGGTCTGTAATATGTTTTTCAGCAGTATATGTAACTGTCAGAGGCCCGGCACTCAGTAAATATTCTTCCACGTCAACTGCATCCATTGCATTTATGTCCTTTAGGTTTCTAACAAACTTTCTCAGGACAGAATTGGTTATGGTTAGCTCTACTGCTTCGATTGGTGTATTTAAAGTCAGTAGTCCGCTGCATGTACTGATGAAGGGAGTTGATTTCCGGTCTACTTTGCATACTTTGCAGTGGTGGAGTATTGTATTTTGGGCACTACTTTGATTGGTTTATCACAGCCCCTTCAATCTCTCCTGTGATCTGTAGTAGTGGTGGTTGTTCTTGTTGACTGGTGTGAGGAGAAATGGATGCAATCGGGGTTTGTAACAGCGTTATGGTCGTTTGTGAAGTTGTTGTCAAGTTTAGGGTACTGTTGAAGATCCTGGTTGAAAGGTTTCTGAAATTGTATGACCGGTTTACTTCAATTCGATGAATGTGTCTGTCCCACAAGGAAATTTCTATATTTCCTGTGTTGTCTGCTATGGTGCATGTTTTTGAGTTCACATTCTGCTCCAAAAGCAGTTATGGGTTTGAAAAAGTGTTTTCTAAATAATTAAATGTAAATGTACATTTTTCTAATGTTATGACTTAATTTACACTTAACATTTTAAATGTTTTATGATTACTAGATTTGTTAGTATATTTTAATTGGTTATATTAATTTGTAGGCCCATCTAAATTATGTCTGAAGTTTGCAAACTAAAATATTGTGTAGATGTATTTGAGTATGAAGTAGAAGTATGGGTTAGTCAGATTGTAAAATGTTTTGCTGAAGTTTTTATCAAAACAATTGTACTATGTTTCTGAAGGCATTTATGAATATGAATAGAATGCTATATTTTTAAATACTATGTAATATACATTTGTAAAATTGTATGTATGAATGTTTGAAATATAACAGCTGTAATATACATTTGTAAAATTGTATATATGAATGTTTGAAATTAACAGCTGTTGATAAATTATATAGTATAGAGGTCGACGGATCTTTTTTTTTCTCAGGGTTGCGGCCTCTAGGCCAAATTCAAACTATCACTGGTGCCTTGTTTTGCCTGCATATTGGTCCTTGTTAAGTGGGACTTTGACACACCAATGAGGTGGAAGCGGCCGTGATATTTAAGGACCCTTATTTTGACGGGTGTTCGCGTCCTCGTAAGTCTGGGTTCTTCCCTTCCTGGCATTTTTCATTTTGGTTCTCGGTTCCTTTAACCCTCTGGGGGCCAAGGTGTTTTTGGGGTCCTTGAGATCAGGGGCGCAACTACCCAGTGTCAGAGGGGTATGCAGCAACAAATTAGGCGCCCCCCACCCCCCAAACAAACAAACAAACAAAAAAGAAAAAAAAGTGTCCAATTGTAATGAGTGAGGAACGAGTGAGAGTTAACATATAAACTAAGTATAAAATTGCTATTTATTAATAAAATTGAACTCTGTCCCTCTAGGGGGGTACGGGGGCATGCACCCCCGTAAGAAAATTTTGTGCTTTTTAATGTTAAATTCATCAATCTGGTGCACTTTGAGAGTTCAAAATTAAAAGCTCCAACCCATATTCAGTGTGCAAATTAAACAAAGAAAAATGCAAACCTCTTTTAGTTACAGTGTCTGTCTACATTACACTACATAATAATAGTTATAATATTAATCCCATGATAGTAATAGCCATTTGGCCTATTGTAAAACAAATGCACTGAAAAATAAAGGAAACTTTCATAACTAGTTTTGTACTAATTTCTATACTTCACAATAAAGATGTGATTGGGTCAGCCCAGTGTCAATCAAGAAAAGAACCAATGGGCCGCTGATCTACGTGTTTCATGAAAAATGTCAGAAAAAAACCTAACACTGACTTTTTTTTGACCAATGGATTACACACCGGCACTAACCCAGCATCGCCAATTAATAATAATAATAAATAAAAATAAAAAAAACGAACGGGCCTCCGATGTAGCAGCTACGAGTTTTATGGGCTGTGAAGACAAAAAAAAAAAAGTAGGCCTATTAGATGTATCGGCCCAAAAAGGACCGGGAATCTCCCGGTAGCGCCGATGGCCAGTAGCCTAGGCTATGCGTGGACGTCACACTTTAAATCCTACCTGTTGCCTTTCTTTCACCATCCACTCGTTTAGCTGCTAGCGCATCAATTGACATGCCATCTCCCTTTTCAGTCTTTCTTTTTCTATTTTTAGCCCCGACAGCTTTTTTACTTTATCCATCTTTATTGACGACAACTCTACTCGTACCTGCTCGCTCAGCGCTCACGGCGCCCCCGCCCGCTCGCGATATTATCCCCCCTCTTCTAATTCAAAATTATATGATGGAATCTTATGAGGGCGCCTACTCTAGCCAGTTAGTCCTCTAGGGTTATATAACATTGAGGAAATGCATAAATTATTTAGAAACGCACAACAGCAGCTCACAAATAGAAATTCTAATTTTTAAAAAATTAAAAAATAATTTTTTTTTACCATCGCTTTGGCGCCCCCGCTGGCGCTGCGCCCCTATGCGCCGCATATAGCGCATACCCACTTTTTGCGCCACTGCTTGAGATGTTTTGACATTTGTGCTTTTTTCAGTTGCTTATAAACATATTAATGGCAAAGGTGTAATTACACTCTATCACAAACAGGGCTACCATAATATGTGAGCAACATGCATGTACATGTTTGTATTAATAATGTTTATGCAGGGGGGTCACGTGATGCAGCTGAACTAGAAGGACGCGCTCCTGGATGCTCTCCGAAATTTTATACTTAAAAACACTCTTAGCCCTTCGAAAAAGAAAAACTACTCTTTTTATTCTGATTTATCTGCAACGTAATGGACCTGAGATCTAAAAATAAGCAAGCTAACTCGATGAGTGTACATACTTCATCATGTGAAAAGGAAGACCAGCTACAAGAAGCTAGTAGCATCAACGTTAGCATAATAGCGCACGGACAAGCACAGCCAACCGGAGAGAATGCTCTTATACTTCAAGAGATACGAAATGGAAACCTAGCCCTCTCCAATAAATTGGATACCAAAACGGCAGAGATTAACGAATCCATATCAAGTTTAAAATCTATGCTTGATAATCTGACATCCCGCGTCACTGAAGCGGAAGGCCGCATCGGGACAGCGGAGGATCACGTCACTGAGTTGGATTCGCGGGTGATCAAGTTGACGAAGGACAATGAATATTTGATGGAGAAAGTTGAGTCACTTGAGAACTACAGACGCAACAATATCCGCCTACTAAACGTGCGTGAAGGCTGTGAGGGGAATGACCCGGTCACTTTTTTCGCCAATTGGCTTCCGACTGTATTGGGTCAAGAGCACTTTCCTGAACCGCTGATAATAGAGCGAGCGCATCGGAGGCTCGCGCCAAGACCATCCGCGGGGGAAAGGCCGAGGGCTGTGTTTATACGCCTTCTGAAATACCAGGACCGGGAGAAGATACTCCGTGCGGCAGCAAAATTGTCCAGGGAAAGCAACAGTCCCATATTGTATGAGAACTCGCCGGTGATGTTTTTTCCTGACCTGAGTGCCAACTTGGTGAAGCGCCAAAAGGAATATGATCGGGTAAAGAAAGAGCTTAAGTCCAAAGGTATCCAGTTTGCCTTACTTTATCCTGCTATCCTGAGGGTAACGCTGTCAGATGGGGAAAAGAAAACATTTAAAACGCCAAGAGAAGCGGCAGCGTTTGTGAGAGAGAACACTTGAAAATGGAGAAGTGTAAACAAGTGACTCAACACACCTTCTTGGTCCCAGCCATCGCGCAAGCTGTAAGATACCACAATTTTACGATATTGTTCACCCGCTTGAATGGTTATCTTAATACAGTCAGTTCTACGTTAGTGTTTTTTATAATATTATATATTATATAACGGAGAGCCTCTGGGGGGCAGACGACCCTAGATTTAAGTTAGACTAGTTGTTCATGGGTACAAGACCTTCTAGATAAGGGAGCTGTGCCATTTTTATTTTTATTTTTTTATGGCACTAGGGGTTCTTTATGTGGTTTTTGGCGTAATTTCCTTTTTTGTTTGAGTGCTCCAGTTATTTGTTGCTTACAGGTTTACATATACTCTGCTTATGGTATTATTGTGAGAGGTTGAATGAAGCTAATTAATAAGAAGGAAATTAGTGGATAGAGTATAAAAATTTGTCAGTTTTAATGTTAATGGGTTGAATGGACCAATTAAAAGAAAAAGGGTTTTGACATATCTTAAAAAGTTAAAAGTAGATTTAGTTTTCCTACAAGAAACTCACCTCACTGCGCAGGAACACAGAAAATTAAAGAGAGAATGGGTGGGGCAGGTAGTGTCATCTTCATTCAACTCTAGGGCCAGAGGAGTAGCCATCTTAATAAATAAAAATGCACCTTTGGAAATACTTGATACTGATATTGATTCCTCAGGACGATATGTTTTTGTTAATTGTAGAATATTTTCAGAACAATGGTCACTTTTAAATTTATATGCGCCAAATTATGATGATGAAGTGTTCCATGCAAAATATGTTTCTAAAGGTTGCGGGTGGGCAGCAAAATAGTGGGGACTTCAACTTTTGCTTAGATCCTATAATGGACAAATCGACGAAGAACCAATCCAAACTCAAAAGCAGCCAAGACCACTCAATCGTATATGAAAGATCTAAATTTAATAGACATTTGGAGGCGGATGCACCCTCAGACCCGGGATTATTCCTTTTATTCATGCCCTCATAAATCCCATACTAGAATCGATCTATTCCTATTATCCACCCAATTATTCCATAGAGTATTAGACTCCGAATATTTATCCAGAACGTTATCGGATCATTCACCACTGACTTTGTCCATCTTGTTTCCAGATAAACCTAAAACACCATATAGGTGGCGACTTAATCCCACTCTCCTACAAAGAACTGACTTTTGCACATTCATAAAAGACCAGATTAGCTATTTTGTGAAATAAACTGTGCCTCCTCTCCCAATAGCTTTATCTTATGGGATGCACTGAAAGCCTATCTGAGAGGGCAAATAATCTCCTATACAAAAGGTCTGAAAAACCAATATACAGAAGATATTGACAAATTAGAAAAAGAAATATTATCCCTAGAAAAAGAGTATCAAAGAAATGGTTCTTCTGACACATACCAATCCTTAGTTCAGAAAAAACTCCAATATAATACATTAGACACTTACAAAATTGAAAGAGCCATTTTAAGAACTAGACAGAGGTATTATGAATTGGGAGAAGGCGCATAAAATATTTTCCTGGCAGCTGAAGGCAGAGGAAAACACTAGAAGTATTAATGCTATTCAAACTGAAACAGGCTCTATCTCATATAGTCCAACAGAAATTAATGACACATTTAAAAACTTTTATTTAAATTTGTACAAATCTGAGCAACCTGCAGATTTGACCCATATAGACAATTTTCTATCTAGAATCGAATTTAAACAAATTGGTGATGAAGATAAAAAAGTTTGGACCTCCCCTTCACGCAGGCAGAAATTATAAAAGCCCTTAATTCACTTCAGTCTAACAAATCTCCAGGAGAGGAGATTTTCCTGAATTCTATAAGGAATTTAAGATTTACTCATCCCACTGATTATGGGTGTAGTAAACCTTTCATCTAAGACGCATAGGCTTCCCGAATCATCCACGACCGCTATAGTCAGTTATATTAAAAAAAAATAAAGATCCACTAAAATGTGCCTCTTACAGGCCTATTTCATTACTGAATTCAGATTATAAATTGATCTCTAAAGTGTTAGCAAACAGGCTTAGCCTGGTATTACCAAAAATAATTAATCCAGATCAGAGCGGCTTAATCCGAAAACGACTATCTGGCAATAATTTGAGTAGGTTTTTCAATATAATTCATTTAGCAAAATCAAGGCCGGATCACACAGTGGCTGTGGCGTTAGACGCCGAAAAAGCCTTTGATAGGCTGGAATGGCCCTACTTATTTAAGGTTATTAGCTTAATTTGGTTTTGGGACATACATTTATTAACTGGGTGAGAACACTATATTATAACCCCAAAGCAAAGATTACTACTAATGGACAAATTTCATCCCCATTTTCATTACATAGATCCAGTAGACAGAGATGCCCTCTGTCTCCGAGTTTGTTTGCCTTAGCCATTGAACCTTTGGCAGAAGCAATTAGAAGGGACCCTGATATAAAGGGCTTCAAGGTCGGACAGACAACCCATAAAATTAATTTATTTGCTGATGATGTTCTTTTATATTTAACAGACCCTTCTCACTCTCTCACTCGATTACAAGACTTGTTAGACACTTATAGTACTGTTTCAGGATACAAAGTAAACTATGATAAAAGTGAAATAATCCCCTTAAACATCATTTAATTATCATGTGTATCAGGGTGCATCCGCATTCAAATGGGCCCCAACTGAAATAAAATATCTCGGTATAGTTGTGGATAATAACTTAAAAAATCTTTATAGATTGAATTATTGTCCGCTACTTAAAAAAAATTGAGGAAGATCTACGCAGATGGATTAGTCTCCCCATCACTTTGGTGGGGGAGAATTAATTGCATTAAAATGAACATCCTACCAAGATTGCAGTTTCTTTTTCAATCATTGCCTATTCCATTTGCCCCAAAGCTTTTTCAAAACTCTTAATAAAAATGTAAGAGAATACATTTGGAACAACAAGGTACCAAGGATATCTTTGGAGAAATTATCATGGGACTATCAGTCAGGGGGACTACAATTTCCCAATTTTAGGAAATATTATTTTGCTGCCCAAATTGAGATTTCTTTGGTCTATGTCTGAGAAAGATACAATTCCATCCTGGGTTTGTATTGCATTTCACTCCTTGAAAGATAACTCTTTTAGTGAATTTGTGTACAAATATAACTACCGAATTTTATCAAGGAAAACTGATAACCCCAATTCTGTTACACCTTATTAAAATTTGGTATGATGTACATAAGACCATCGGAAAGGAAATAAGACTGTCGCCAACGTCACCTTTAAAACAAAATGAGCTTATCCCGATGACTGTAAATAACAAGATTCTGGAGGCATGGCATCGCAGTGGAATTCATACTTTGGAGGATTGTTATGAGGATGGACTTTTCATGTCCTTTGAACGATTGAGGAGAAAATATAACCTGCCAGCAATACTTTCTTTTGTTACCTTCAATTGCGATCCTATTTGAGGAGCACTTTAAACAGCAGCATGACTCTGCCCAAACTCACGGAAATGGAAAAATTGATGCAAGAAAGTGGACAATGGTAAGCTTATTTCTAAAGTGTACTCATTGTTGATATCTGAATGTCCTAAACCTGATTTGTATAAGTCTAAAGGGAAGTGGGAATCAGACTTAAATACCACAATTGAAGACCAGCTTTGGTCAGGGTTGTGTAAAGACAGTTTTTCTGCCACTATTAATGCACGGTATAGACTTACCCACTATAATTTCCTCCATCAGTTGTATTTAACTCTGGAGAAGATTCACAAGTTCAATCCTGAGTTATCTGATACATGTTTCCGCTGTACAATAGAGGTGGGCTCCTTCCTACAATTGTACTTGGTCGTGTGTAAAAGTACGAGATTTCTGGATTGACCTTTGTAGTGTCTTGACGAAGATTATACAAATTCCATTGCCGGTTGACCCAGAGTTTTGTTTGCTGGGGAACTTCATGTAAATTGATAAAATATTAAGCAGGTCTCAGAAAAAATTTCTGGAGATAGCTCTGGCAGTGGCTAGAAAATGCATTGCTGTCTCATGGAAGTCTGATTCCCCCTTATCTATAACTAAGTGGTATTTAGAATTGAATGGATGTGTGCCTTTATAAAAAATAACATATATCCTTAGAAAGGGATACAATACCTTCATTAAAATCTGGCAACCCTATCTAGATCATGTGGATAATGTGATATTGGAATGTGACTGACCTCAAAGACATTGTTAATTACATGCCTAATGTAGAGCATTGGAGCACCCTTTTGGGGAGGGGAGGGGGGGTAAGAATATTATTATTTTTTTTTTTTTTCTTCTCTGCTTGTTCTTCTTTTGTTGTTTTTGTAAACTGAAAAACTGAAAATAAAGTATTCCAAAAAAATAATGTTTATGCATGGTTATTCAAAAAAAATAACGCCACAAAACACATAGTAAATATGTGTTCACAATACTTTTGAGTAATGGATGTTATCGCCTAGAGTTTTTCCTTCAAAATGATCTGAAAATCATCCTGCCTAATCATTCACATAAAACAATACATTGATTTACATTTTGTAAAACACTTTTTGATTGGGAAGGCAATATGCGCAGGGGCGTGTCTGATCCAACACCATCATTTAATCCCACCGGTCACAATAGTGACCATAAATTTTTTTTAATTTCTAAGGCTATAAAAATGTTACTGAATGATCGATCAATGCTTTTCCAGCAGATATTGAAATCATAAAGGATCTCAATGAAATATGTGCAGTGTCGCATGTTTACTGTAATTTGTCACATGACCAGAGCTGTTTACTTCCTGTTTGCACCAAGAGAAGAGTATGGCAGCATTAACATAAAGATAGGACATAGATTTTTGGTACACATCATGTTTAAGGTGGCTAGTATTGATATGCATTTGCAATTACTCACTTTGTTTAATGTGGTCATAGAACTCACAAACATGTCACCGGCAACAATAGTGACCGGTGGGATAACCCATTGTATCTACATGCTAATACACACAGGCTAACTGTTCTACCTTACTTCCTGCTGCTACCTAACTTTCTACCAAATTTTACACACAGAAACACACACACACACACCCGAGGAAGGCTAACTAGCTAATTCTGCTGCTACCTAACTTCCTACCAACTGCAACTTTATACACACACACACACACACACAAACGCAAAGACTAGCTCGCTAACTAATTCTACCTAACTTTACATACACACACACACACACAAACACACACACACACACATACCCCAGGAAGACTAGCTAGCTAACTACCAAACTTTCTGCTGTGTTCTTGATTTGTTGGATCAAAATGAGTTCCCAGACAAGGCATGCATCATTGCAATCATTCCTCCAAATGAAAAAGATGCTGTACTCCGTGATTGTGACATTGATGGGTCTGACATGGACTATGAGGGGGAAACTATTCAAGGCTGTTGAATGCATATGCAGAAGTTATGCAAAACAGAGCATGATTGGAATGATGGCCTCCCCTTCACCACATCCCACCTTGAGAGAGATCACAGTTGAAATGTCCAACCTCTACTCCACTCATACCAAGGGAAAGCAACTGAATCTAAGTATGGATGAGCTCCTCACCTTCTATGGGATCCTAATTGCAAGTGGATACAGCTCTGTCCCAAGAAGACACATGCACTGGTCAGTTGACAATGATGTGCACAATGAGAGCATTTCAGGTGCAATGCGGAGAAACCGCTTTGATGACATAATGGCCTCAGTTCATGTGGTTGACCACACCAAGATCACTTATGACCCATTTTTTAAGGTTAGACCCATCTTCTCAGAGCTCAATCACTCATACAAAATCATGCCATTTCAGGATTGGCTGTCAGTGGTTGAGAGCATGATCCCATACTACGGCCGACATGGATGTAAACAATTCATCAAAGGCAAACCCATTTTGGTTTCGCTTTGGTTACAAGGTATGGAGCCTCGCCTGATCCAGTGGATACATACCACATGGAGCCATATTGTGGATGAAAAATACACTGAGACCTCTGTCAAGAGATGGAACAGGCATCGTTGTGGCTTTGACAACGTCTAACAACCAAAATGCATCAGCCGATACAATGAGCACATGGGTGGTGTAGACCTTCACAGCCTACAGGTTTCGCGATACCATATCTCAATCAGGTCAGGTTTAGGGTTATAACCTAACCCTACACACACACACACACACACACACACACACTGCACAGGTCAAATAGACCTATATTCAGTGTGTCCAATGGTTGATACAACACAGTATCCCACCGGTCACAATTGTGACCGATCATAAAACACACTTTTTCACACACTTTTCCATGAAAATTTCTAAAAATTATGATTGATTGTTTCAAAGGGATACTAATGACACATGATTTGGATATTTTTTGTGTCTGGGAAAAATTTGGGATTAAATGGGTTAAAAGTAAGTGGTTCACACCTGAGCAGACAATGACCCGCAATAATGAGCTTGCATAATAAGCCTTTCATTTAGGTGTGTCACACAAGAAAGAAAGTGAGGACAAAATAAATAAATAAATATATATATAATCCAAATATAAATTAAAGTCAAAAGCACATATTTAGTACATAGTCATACCTGGAAACAAATCCTGTTCAAATAGGCTATATGTGTCACGGGTATGGTGCGGATGAAGACAAAGGCAAAGGCGCAAAGCTCCAATTCAAACTTTTACTATAATAAAGTTTACACAAAACGGAAACACTCACGATACACAGTAACATAATCAAACATTGACCGACAACTGAAGGGGGAAAGACAGGAACTTAAATACAGAGGATGACGAGGGTACAACAGGTGAAGACAATGAAGGGTTGATTAACTGATTAACTAGACAGGTGAAGAAAATGAACTAATGAAAATGACGACAGAAATGACGAAAAACACTGAATGAGAAAACACAACCTAAAAGTCCATAGAAACAACAGAAAACACATTAACAATGTGACAGAACCCCCCCCTCCCCCCAGGCGCGTCCTCGCGCCGGTAAAACATCCAAAGGGGTGGGAGGGTGGGGGGTGGGAGGGTGGGCGCCCTGGAGGCTGATGAACAGGTGGCCGATCTGGAGCAGGAAGCCTCCAGGGCGGAGCAGGACGTGCAGGTGGCCAGGGCGGAGCAGGATGATCAGGCGGCCAGGGCGGAGCAAGACGTGCAGGCGGCCATGGCGGTGTGGACCCTTCGGGCGGCCATGGCGGTGTGGACCATTCGGGCGGCCCATGGCGGTGTGGACCCTTCGGGCGGCCATGGCGGTGTGGACCCTTCGGGCGGCCATGGCGGTGTGGACCCTTCGGGCGGGCCATGGCGGTGTGACC
>JARPMJ010007309.1:0-44061 GCA_033366665.1 Phoxinus dragarum | reverse complement strand
GAAAGTGCTACTGTTTAAAAGTGCTTCCCTGAACTGATGGCTGAGTAGCTGCATGTCTGGGCTGTTGTCGGAGCATTGACCGGGGAGAGTGTTGGGGGAACAGGCCTACTTTTCTTAAAGAAAAAACTCATTCATTTTCATTGTTCGTCGCCTGTTTTCTTGCGTTTATTTTGCTGATGCTAAAAGCTGTGCCCTCGTTTACACTGGAGGTCTTGATGCCCAATTCTGATTTGTTGCCTATATCCGACTTTTATTTATTTATATTTTGCTCATCTGACCACACTATATTCTCCCAGTATGTCACTGGCTTTTCCAAATGTTGTGCAGAAAACTTTAAAAGAGCTTCAACATGCTTTTGTTTCAGCAATGGAGTCTTGCGTGGTGGCCATGGCCATGGCATACAGGCCATGGCGGTGGAGTGCATTACTTACTGTTTTCTTTGAGACAGACAACTGTACCTACTAATTGCAGGTCTTTTTGAAGCTCTCCACAAGTGGTCCTTGGCTCTTGGACAATTCTTCTGATTATTCTTTTCACTCCTCTGTCAGAAATCTTGCGAGGAGCACCTGGTCGAGGCAAATTCATGTTGAAATGATTGTCTTTCCACTTCCATATTATGGCCCCAACAGTGCTAACTGGAACATCCAGAAGCTTAGAAATGTGCCTAGAACCAATGCCATCATTATGTTTTGCAACAATTAGGTTGCGAAGGTCTTGAGAAAGCTCTTTGCTTTTACCCATCATGAGATGTGTCTTGATGCCATCAGTTGGGACTGAACCAGCTGATATTAATTTGCACTGACAGGGGGCTGGATTGCTTTTTTAATTACTGATAGTTTTCTGCTGTTCTCTTGGCTTTCCATGCCTTTTTGCACCTCCCTTTCTTTATGTGATCAATACTTTTTCCCTGTGTCATTTCAAATTATTACACATAACATGGGTTGTTACCAATATCTGGTGAAAATGTCATGTCAAAAGCACCTTTGGAAATATATTTAGAAAAATGGTGACTATTCAATACTTATTTCACCCGCTGTAAGTACTCGTTCATTCAACTTTCGACCTATAACCCATGTTGAACTTGCAAAACCTACAATCAAATCTGCGATTTCTTAACGGCAATCGGGTGAAAGAGACACATTTAGCTGTCTAGCTCCATAAACTTCCATTCATTGAATGGAAGTGATTACGACCAGAGATACCGCTTGATGGCATCATGGCATCCGAAGCGCGACCAGAATGTCTTCTAGCAAAAACTCTTCTAGCACTTGTGTTTACCTGTATTTACATGTGTTTACCTGTGTCCACTGTGTTGTGTGTTTCCTGTGTCAGCTGTGTTGTGTTTACCTGTGTCCGCTGTGTTGTGTGTTTACCTGTGTCAGCTGTGTTGTGTGTTTACCTGTGTCAGCTGTGTTGTGTTTACCTGTGTCCGCTGTGTTGTGTGTTTACCTGTGTCCGCTGTGTTGTGTGTTTACCTGTGTCAGCTGTGCTGTGTGTTTACCTGTGTCAGCTGTGTTGTGTATTTACCTATGTCCGCTGTGTTGTGTGTTTACCTGTGTCAGCTGTGTTGTGTGTTTACCTGTGTCAGCTGTGTTGTGTGTTTACCTGTGTCAGCTGTGTTGTGTGTTTACCTGTGTCCGCTGTGTTGTGTGTTTACCTGTGTCCGCTGTGTTGTGTGTTTACCTGTGTCAGCTGTGTTGTGTGTTTACCTGTTTCAGCTGTGTTGTGTGTTTACCTGTGTCCGCTGTGTTGTGTGTTTACCTGTTTCAGCTTTGTTGTGTGTTTACCTGTGTCAGCTGTGTTGTGTTCACCTGTGTCAGATGTGTTGTGTGTTTACCTGTTTCAGCTGTGTTGTGTGTTTACCTGTTTCAGCTGTGTTGTGTGTTTACCTGTGTCCGCTGTGTTGTGTGTTTACTTGTGTCAGCTGTGTTGTGTGTTTACCTGTGTCTGCTGTGTTGTGTGTTTACCTGTGTCAGCTGTGTTGTGTGTTTACCTGTGTCAGCTGTGTTGTGTGTTTACCTGTGTCAGCTGTGTTGTGTGTTTACCTGTATCAGCTGTGTTGTGTGTTTACCTGTGTCCGATGTGTTGTTGTGTTTACCTGTGTCAGCTGTGTTGTGTGTTTACCTGTGTCAGTTGTGTTATGTGTTTACCTGTGCCCGATGTGTTGTGTGTTTACCTGTGTCAGCTGTGTTGTGTGTTTACCTGTTTCCGATGTGTTGTGTTTACCTTTGTCAGCTGTGTTGTGTTTACCTGTGTCAGCTGTGTTGTGTTTACCTGTGTCCGCTGTGTTTTGTGTTTACCTGTGTCCACTGTGTTGTGTGTTTATCTGTGTCAGCTGTGTTGTGTGTTTACCTGTGTCAGCTGTGCTGTGTGTTTACCTGTGTCCGCTGTGTTGTGTGTTTACCTGTATCAGCTGTGTTGTGTGTTTACCTGTGTCAGCTGTGTTGTGTGTTTACCTGTGTCAGCTGTGTTGTGTGTTTACCTGTGTCAGCTGTGTTGTGTGTTTACCTGTGTCAGCTGTGTTGTGTGTTTACCTGTGTCCGCTGTGTTGTGTGTTTACCTGTGTCAGCTGTGTTGTGTGTTTACCTGTGTCAGTTGTGTTGTGTTTTTACCTGTGTCCGATGTGTTGTGTGTTTACCTGTGTCAGCTGTGTTGTGTGTTTACCTGTGTCCGATGTGTTGTGTGTTTACCTGTGTCAGCTGTGTTGTTTACCTGTGTCAGCTGTGTTGTGTTTACCTGTTTCCGCTGTCTTGTGTGTTTACCTGTGTCCGTTGTGTTGTGTGTTTACCTGTGTCAGCTGTGTTGTGTGTTTACCTGTGTCAGCTGTGCTGTGTGTTTGCCTGTGTCCGCTGTGTTGTGTTTACCTGTGTCAGCTGTTTTGTGTATTTACCTGTGTCAGCTGTGTTGTGTGTTTACCTGTGTCAGCTGTGTTTACCTGTGTCTGCTGTGTTGTGTGTTTACCTGTGTCAGCTGTGTTGTGTGTTTACCTGTGTCTGCTGTGTTGTGTGTTTACCTGTGTCAGCTGTGCTGTGTGTTTACCTGTGTCCGCTGTGTTGTGTGTTTACCTGTATCAGCTGTGTTGTGTGTTTACCTGTGTCAGCTGTGTTGTGTGTTTACCTGTGTCAGCTGTGTTGTGTATTTACCTGTGTCAGCTGTGTTTACCTGTGTCGGCTGTGTTGTGTGTTTACCTGTATCAGCTGTGTTGTGTGTTTACCTGTGTCAGCTGTGTTGTGTGTTGACCTGTGTCAGCTGTGTTGTGTATTTACCTGTGTCAGCTGTGTTTACCTGTGTCGGCTGTGTTGTGTGTTTACCTGTGTCAGCTGTGTTTACCTGTGCCTGCTGTGTTGTGTGTTTACCTGTGTCAGCTGTGTTGTGTGTTTACCTGTGTCAGCTGTGTTGTGTGTTTACCTGTGTCAGCTGTGCTGTGTGTTTGCCTGTGTCCGCTGTGTTGTGTGTTTACCTGTGTCTGCTGTGTTGTGTGTTTACCTGTGTCAGCTGTGCTGTGTGTTTACCTGTGTCAGCTGTGTTGTGTATTTACCTGTGTCAGCTGTGTTGTGTGTTGACCTGTGTCAGCTGTGTTGTGTATTTACCTGTGTCAGCTGTGTTTACCTGTGTCGGCTGTGTTGTGTGTTTACCTGTGTCAGCTGTGTTTACCTGTGTCTGCTGTGTTGTGTGTTTACCTGTGTCAGCTGTGTTGTGTGTTTACCTGTGTCTGCTGTGTTGTGTGTTTACCTGTGTCCGCTGTGTTGTGTGTTTACCTGTGTCAGCTGTGCTGTGTGTTTACCTGTGTCAGCTGTGTTGTGTATTTACCTGTGTCAGCTGTGTTGTGTGTTTACCTGTGTCAGCTGTGCTGTGTGTTTACCTGTGTCAGCTGTGTTGTGTATTTACCTGTGTCAGCTGTGTTTACCTGTGTCGGCTGTGTTGTGTGTTTACCTGTGTCAGCTGTGTTTACCTGTGTCTGCTGTGTTGTGTGTTTACCTGTGTCAGCTGTGTTTACCTGTGTCAGCTGTGCTGTGTGTTTACCTGTGTCAGCTGTGTTGTGTGTTTACCTGTGTCAGCTGTGTTGTGTGTTTACCTGTGTCAGCTGTGCTGTGTGTTTACCTGTGTCAGCTGTGTTGTGTATTTACCTGTGTCAGCTGTGTTTACCTGTGTCGGCTGTGTTGTGTGTTTACCTGTGTCAGCTGTGTTTACCTGTGTCTGCTGTGTTGTGTGTTTACCTGTGTCAGCTGTGTTGTGTGTTTACCTGTGTCTGCTGTGTTGTGTGTTTACCTGTGTCCGCTGTGTTGTGTGTTTACCTGTGTCAGCTGTGCTGTGTGTTTACCTGTGTCAGCTGTGTTGTGTATTTACCTGTGTCCGCTGTGTTGTGTGTTTACCAGTGTCAGCTGTGCTGTGTGTTTACCTGTGTCAGCTGTGTTGTGTATTTACCTGTGTCAGCTGTGTTGTGTGTTGACCTGTGTCAGCTGTGTTGTGTATTTACCTGTGTCAGCTGTGTTTACCTGTGTCGGCTGTGTTGTGTGTTTACCTGTGTCAGCTGTGTTTACCTGTGTCTGCTGTGTTGTGTGTTTACCTGTGTCAGCTGTGTTGTGTGTTTACCTATGTCTGCTGTGTTGTGTGTTTACCTGTGTCCGCTGTGTTGTGTGTTTACCTGTGTCAGCTGTGTTGTGTGGTTTACCTGTGTCTGCTGTGTTGTGTGTTTACCTGTGTCAGCTGTGTTGTGTGTTTACCTATGTCAGCTGTGTTGTGTGTTTACCTGTGTCCGCTGTGTTGTGTGTTTACCCTGTGTCAGCTGTGTTGTGTGTTTACCTGTGTCAGCTGTGCTGTGTGTTTACCTGTGTCAGCTGTGTTGTTTACCTGTGTCAGCTGTGTTGTGTTTACCTGTTTCCGCTGTCTTGTGTGTTTACCTGTGTCCGTTGTGTTGTGTGTTTACCTGTGTCAGCTGTGTTGTGTGTTTACCTGTGTCAGCTGTGCTGTGTGTTTACCTGTGTCAGCTGTGTTGTAGATGCCTCGAGAGAAAAGAAAGTGCAGAGCTGAAAGCACAAAGTGACTGAAGGATTACCATAAATCAGTATCTCCGGTCGTACGATGTGTATGACGCCGTTGACATTTTAAAATACTTTTTAAAGCAAATAAGTGACTCTAAAAAATCTAACACCCAGCAATGTGCAATTTCTTTGTATCTCCTTTCGAATACAACATTCAAATTACTAGACTAAAAATGATATCCTGAGAAAAGCGGATTTTGAGGGGTATAGCTCCATAGACCTCTGTTCATTCTGCAGTCGTCCTGTGAGCGCCCTCATGTGGAGCCAGAGTGGAACTGCAACCAGTTCTGAAGCCGGAAGTTTACTGAGAGCGGCCGTTCTCCCCTTATTAGACATTCTCTGATACTACTGAACACACGGGTATATTCTTCCTGATTACAAACGAATTACACAATTTATCACAACTGAAACTGCAACACTAAACTTGAAAAAATAAACACGGGAGTATTCTTCCGGATGATAACACAATCTAAAACTAATTTTGGTAACACTTTACTTGAAGGGGTGTGCATAAGTTTGACATGACACCTTCATAATCATGACATGACGCATGTCATGAATATGAAGGAGGTTTTATGCAAGTTTATGACAACTGTCATTAAGTGTCATTCGCTCAATTATGACATTTTTAATGCAAATATGACATTGTTTGAGATGTCTTTGTTATGGCAACTTGACATAAACCAATACATCATAACCTGTCAGTGTCTTGGTAGTGACAACTTGACAATACCAAGACAACATAAATTGTCATGTCATAAACATGACATAGCAGATTCATTATCAAACTTAAGAAACCACTTAGCTTTATGGGTTAACATTACAATATGTTTCATTTTAATGACAAATTCAATGTGTACCACTATAGTTGAGTCAAGAAAAGTAAACATGGACACTATTATACAATTGTTTGACAGAGTATTAACACTTAATGACATCTTAATGATAAATTAATTTTGTACCACTGTTTTCGAGGTCAAGAAAAATATTCCTGACACAGTTATAATGGCCTCATGACAGCCAATGTCAAAACCAATCACATGACAGTTTAATGTAATGTTAACCCATAAAGCTAAGTGGGTTTTAAGTTTGGTCATTAATCATTTTCAGACATATTTATGACAGGTTCTGTTGTCTTGGTAATGTCAAGTTGTCATGACAATGACACTGACAGGTTATGATGTTTTGGTTTATGTCAAGTTGTCATAACAAAGACTTCTCAAACAATGTCATATTTGATTTATATTTTTCATAATTGAGGAAATGGCACTTAATGGCAGTTGTCATAAACATGCATAAACCCTCCTTCATATTCATGATGTGTTATGTCATGATTATGAAGGTGTCATGTCAGTCTTATGCACAGCCCTTCAAGTAAAGTGTTACCCTAATTTTTTTTTAAATCAACGTGATGATAAAAAAACACAGATTCTCTCACATCCTCTGCTAGATCTCCTCCATCTATCTGACTCGCGCGAAATTGAAGTGCGCAGTCTCTCACCGAACTCTCTCTGGCAATGTTTTGTTCCGTGCTGCAAACTGCAAACTGATGCTGAACTTTCCCAGTAAGCTCAAAGTACACAGTTCTCATTGTCAAACGGACGCTCTCAGAATACACAATAAAATGCAGCCATTGGATGATTTGTTTTACACACTTAAACACACATTTGAATTTTTTTCTTTTTTAAATCCATCAACACTATGGGCCCTATTTTAACGATCTGAAACGCAAGTGTCAAAGCGCAAAGCGCAAGTAACTTTGTGGGCGGATCCCGGCGCTGTTGCTATTTTCCCAGCGCGATAAACGACTCTCGCGCCCGACGCAAATCTAAAAGGAGTTGGTCTGAAGTAGCTTCATTATTCATAGGTGTGGTTTGGGCGTAACGTGAAATAAACCAATCAGAGCGTCCTCTCACATTCCCTTCAAGAGCCGGCACGCTTGTTCCACGGCGGATCGCTATTATAACGGCGGGTTTGCCAGACACACGCCAGGAGCGGCTCACAGCCGAGGAGACCGACGTTCTCGCCAGGACCGTAAAACACAGAGAAGTGACATAGCATGGGGATGATGGGAGAAACCCACCCAAATTAGCTTCGGTTAAACAGGCGTATAATTTGGGTAAATGTGTAGCCTAATCTAGATTTTTTTTTTTTTTAAATCTAGATAGATCTTTTTCCACATCTTCACGGACACAACAATGATTTCCCTCGTGTGTTAATATTTTTCCTTGTAATAATGTATGATTTGCAAAAATGAAAACTGCTGCGTCTGTTTATATTAGAGACATTATGGCCAAGCACGCGCCCTTAAAATACCATATCACTAACGCGCAACGCGCCACTGTCTTTAGACTGTTTTTTTCCTGGTCAATGGCGCAATTGCTTTCTAAAACTGGAAAATAGCACCAGGGAAGTTTTGCGCCGGAACACGCTCCTCTTTTCGCTGAACCGCCCCCGCGAGCGCAAGTTCATTCCCTAATTTACAGACGTGCGTCTGTGGAGGGAAAAGTCCGCTGTGCGCGGGTGCAAAATAGGAATGATACATGCGTCGGTGTTCAAAGTCAATTGCGCTGGGTGCAAGATAGGGCCCTTTGTTTGGATGTGTGTATCTTTTCAGACCCAAATACAAATAATGAACTTCTCTTCTCATTTAAAAAGAAAACGACAGTTCTACATTTACAAACCCAAACATTAGTCCAGGTCTCTACAAGTGTGTGAGTGATTTGAACATCTCTCTGATGAAGACTAATAGTTTATTCTGGAGAGTGTGTTGTTTGCTTTAAGTGAGGGACAAATACAATATTTGAGTTTTTGCTTTTTATGCTTTTCTTTATTATGATCACTGAGATATACTGTGTTTCAGGAACCAGTGGAGATGATCATGTGTTCATCAGTTCTGGTGAAAATGTGCGTCTGTCCTGTAATAAAGCTCTTCCTGACTGCACATCAACTACATGGTTATATAACAGCTTCAGACGTTCAGGGACAGTTGAACTGATTAATGGAGGGATAAAGAAGAAAGACACAGAGAGACACGAGAGACTGAGTCTGGAGTCTGACTGCTCTCTGAACATCAAGACCGTCACAGAAGAAGATTCTGGAGTATACACCTGCAGACAATCTGTGAATGGCGGACAACAAGGACCTGATGCTCGTGTTTATCTGCATGTTCTTCATGGTAAGTTTATGATTATGTGGTCAACTTAAAAAGAGCAGATTCTTTATTAAACTCAGATGATGATTGAAGAGGCTGTGTTTTGTGTGTTGTGTTCAGTTTCAGTGTCTTCATCATCATCATCATCATCTTCATCTTCATCCTCACAGACTGAGATCAGTCCAGGCCGCTCTGTGACGCTCTATTGTCAGTTGTATTCATATACTGGAGTCTCCTGTGATTATTTGGTCAGTTCTGAGGGTCTTGAGATGTTGTGGGTGAATCCGGCTGGTGTTGATCTGAAGACAGACTCCAGATATCAGATATCATCATCATCAGATCAATATCGCTGTATCATCACTCTGACTACAACACTCCTGAATGAAGATGACAACAGAGAGTGGAGATGTCGGCTTACTCTCAGACAGCAACTCAAGACCTCAGTCAGATACACTGTCAAGTATTCAGGTGAGAAACTGTGTGTGTGTGTGTGTGTGTGTGTGAAGATCCTCATAATGTCAGTAACACTAATGTCTATCAGTATCAGTGTGTGTGTGTGTGTGTGTGTGTGTGTGTGTGTGTGTGTGTGTGTGTGTGTGTGTGTGTGTGTGTGTGTGTGTGTGTGTGTGTGAAGATCCTCATAATGTCAGTAACACTAATGTCTATCAGTATCACTGTGTGTGTGTGTGTGTGTGTGTGTGTGTGTGTGTGTGTGTGTGTGTGTGTGTGTGAAGATCCTCATAATGTCAGTAACACTAATGTCTATCAGTATCACTGAACAGAACAAACTGAGGAACAAAAGCTTCTTTGACTCTCACAGTAGAGAAACTCAAAGCATTGCTTCAAACTAATGAACTGCAGTGAAGTGACCGGCCAACAAGTGATGCCGGAAATAATTATGGATTTTTTTTTTTTAATGTAATATGATGATCAAAGTTAAAATATGATGGTCATATTGTACAGTATTAATGATCTGAACTAACATTAATCTTCACAGCTCCAGCTTTATCAACGACAGCAGTGAATCCAGTCCACATCACACACTCTCAGGATCCCTCAACTATACACACACACGTTTCTAAAGGTACATCATCACTGTCTTTCTCACATCAGTGCTTTCCAGTGCGTAATGCTCGAGTTATCTTCAGTGTTAACTCATCAAAATATGACTGTCATATTCTACAGTATGATCGTCACATTGAGTTGTTGTTTTAGTTTCATGACATGGACTTTTATTGTGTGTCCCAATTAGTGTGTTTATGCATATTCTAGACATGTGTAGTGTAAACAGTGAGAGTGTGTTCATGTCACACTCCGGCTCTTTACTCGATTCTCCCAGAAAGCATCAAAGACTTGATTCAGATCAAGTCAGATGCTTTCTAGAATCAGATTCTTCAGATTCTTCAGATTTTGGCCTAGAATCAGAGGAGTCTTTTAGGATTTGCAAAATTTGCCTCAGACGGACAAATCACGGACAAAATCACACAGCGCACAGACAATTTGGATTGCAAGCTTCTAGCAGACTTTCATTTTTTATAACAATTAGTCTCGTGTGAGAACTGCGGTCTCACTAACGCGTGATCTGTGATCTGATCTGATCTGACTGTTCTGAAGTTAGTTGCTACATCTTTTCTAACTGATCGGATTTACGGTTTTCCTAAAAATGACAACTAAAACTCGGAAAAATCCCATTGACTTTCATTGAGGAATGTTCAAATGAGCCAAGACTGTTCATACTGTCAAAAATTCACATCTTAACACCTTGAAGCCCATTAGACTCCATTAAACTGCCATTCTATGTACTCATTTAAACTTATAAACTTATGAATTCATACACTTATAATGCTCAATCATCACTTAATTAATCACTTTATCATCTGATTAACTTTAACACTGATTCAGAGTTACTTTAACAGTCTGTAGAGTGGGACCATAAGTACTCTGAGCAGAGTTACATGAAATCTGGGGGTTTTGCTGAGTGGGTTCTCATGTTGTATTTCTCTCTTTAGTTTGGTCAAATAAAGTTTAAGCTGCTAGGTTTGCTACGCCTCACCTCATCTTCCTCCTCGTGCTGGATATTATTATGATATATCTCAACTAACATTCATCTTTTTCAGCTCAAGCTGTTACAACACCACCAGTCACAATCCCACAAGGTACATAATCCCAGTCTTCTGTCTTTGTCTATAATGGTCCCCGATCTGCCCTGTCCGTCTCTGACTCTGTGCTCGATCTCTTCTTCAGTCATAGTGATTTCTATCGCTGCAGTCGCTGTTGTTCTTCTTGCTCTTCTCTGGCTGATCTGCAGAAAAAGAGCCGGTGAGTTTTCAGATTTACTCCTTTACAACAATTAAAAACAGTTCAGATGAGCAAACACACACATCATGTTCAGACTGTAAGTATCATAGAAACATGTGAAGATTATATGACAATCTCAAACAGAAGATTATTCCTGCTGAGAAATCTTGTAATGTCAATCTCAACGAGTTATTAAGTCAACAATTTGTATTAATTTTAATGCTTCAACAAAATCTGATAAGTTGGAAATCTTAAAACTTAATAATTTTGTTTTTTCATAACTCATATTTCATGAGGCACTTGTTTTCAGATAATAAAAGAGGGACTGGTGACGCTGCAGTGAGTTCGGTAATGCAGATTTAGATTTGATTTCTGTCTTTAAAGCTCAATAAAGTGTCATTAATGCAGTTTAACTGTTTGTTCTGAAGGTCAAAGATGAGAATGAACATAAAGGGACGTATGAGACGATCAACATGTCCATTCCTCCCGCCGCAAGAGCCAATGTGAGTCACTAAACCATCAATCATTACGTTCACTGTCTGTTCAATAATGTGATTTAAAAGCTTCTGTGTAATTCTCCATATTATAGTGAGAGATATGTGTGTTAAACTCGACTCTCTGCACGTTTGCATTGATGTTTAGGAGCAGACAGATTATGTGACTTATTCTGAGGTCACTTCCTCCAATACAAAGCCAGTAAAATCACTCGATGTGAGTAGATACCAGCACATGAGTTTGACTCTCAGATGCAGTGGGTATGGAAAGTATTCAGACCCCCTTCAATTTTTCACTCTTTGTTATATTGCAGCCATTTGCTAAAATCATTTAAGTTCTTTTTTTTCCTCATTATTGTACACACAGCACCCCATATTGACAGAAAAACACAGAATTGTTGATATTTTTGCAAATTTATTAAAAAAGAAAAACTGAAATATCACATGGCCCTACTGTAAGTATTCAGACCCTTTGCTGTGACACTCATATATTTAACTCAGGTGCTGTCCATTTCTTCTGATCATCCTTGAGATGGTTCTACACCTTCACTTGAGTCCAGCGGTGTTTGATTATACTGATTGGACTTGATTAGGAAAGCCACACGCCTGTCTATATAAGACCTTACAGCTCACAGTGCATGTCAGAGCAAATGAGAATCATGAGGTCAAAGGAACTGCCTGAAGAGCTCAGTGACAGAATTGTAGCAAGGCACAGATCTGGCCAAGGTTACAAAAACATTTCTGCTGCACTTAATGTTCCTAAGAGCACAGTGGCCTCCATAATCCTTAAATGGGATGACCAGAACCCTTCCTAGAGCTGGCTGTCCGGCCAAACTGAGCTATCGGGGGAGAAGAGCCTTGGTGAGAGAGGTAAAGAAGAACCCAAAGATCACTGTGGCTGAGCTCCAGAGATGCAGTCGGGAGATGGGAGAAAGTTTTAGTAAGTCAACCATCACTGCGGCCATCCACCAGTCGGGGCTTTATGGCAGAGTGGCCCGACAGAAGCCTCTCCTCAGTGCAAGACACATGAAAACACCTGAAGGACTCCAAGATGAAGATATATAAGATTCTCTGGTCTGATGAGACCAAGATAGAACTTTTTGGCCTTAATTCTAAGCGGTATGTGTGGAGAAAACCAGGCACTGCTCATCACCTGTCCAGTACAGTCTCAACAGTGGTGGTGGCAGCATCATGCTGTGGGGGTGTTTTGCAGCTGCAGGGACAGGACGACTGGTTGCAATCGAGGGAAAGATGAATGCGGCCAAGTACAGGGATATCCTGGACGAAAACCTTCTCCAGAGCACTCTGGACCCCAGACTGGGCCGAAGGTTCACCTTCCAACAAGACAATGACCCTAAGCACACAGCTAAAATAACGAAGAAGTGGCTTCACAACATCTCCGTGACTGTTCTTGAATGGCCCAGCCAGAGCCCTGACTTAAACCCAATTGAGCATCTCTGGAGAGACCTGAACATGGCTTTTTCACTAACGTTTACCATCCAACCTGACAGAACTGGAGAGGATCTGCAAGGAGGAATGGCAGAGGATACCCACATCCAGGTGTGAAAAACTTGTTGCATCTTTCCCAAAAAGACTCATGGCTGTATTGGATCAAAAGGGTCCTTCTACTAAATACTGAGAAAAGGGTCTGAATACTTAGGACCATGTGATATTTCAGTTTTTCTTTTTTAATAAATGTGCAAAAATATCAACTATTCTGTGTTTTTCTGTCAATATGGGGTGCTGTGTGTACAATAATGAGGGGAAAAAAAATTACTTAAATGATTTTAGCAAATGGCTGGAATATAACAAAGAGTGAAACATTTAAGGGGGTCTGAATACTTTCCGTACCCACTGTAAATGAAGCTCATGCACTAATAATAATAATAATAATAATCGCTGCTGTTCAAACACTGATGGACAGAATCTGTTCTTTCAGGATCATAATGATACAGTGACTTATGCTGCCATCAGAAGAAGAGAAGATCAACCGCAGGATCAACTTTACGCCTCGGTGAACAAGAACTAGACCTTCACAAATAAACATTAATGATACAGATCATGAGCTCATCATATCAGCATATCTGGTGTTTGGAGGAATTATATGTGTGTGTGTGAACGAGCAGATATTTGTTGAATGTCCTGTGAATATGAATGAGATTTATTAATCATCATCTGGTCTGTCGTCGGTCAGAGCACAGAATCTCTTCTATATCATCACAGCTTCAGTAAAGATAGAGATTGAAGTCCTGATGTGTTTTCATACTGACCAGACTCAATCTAGTGTCTCACAAGCCTCTTCCATGACTGAAGTCTGTTTATCCGCTGTATTTCTGTCTGAAAGCTTCATCTTCATGCAGAAATGATCCTCTTGCTTCAGCTTGTATATCCGCTGTTTCTTCTACAGAGAGACGTCCGTCTGAGAATTACATCAGTGTCGCTCACATTATATTGCCATCAAATATTCTACAACTTGTCTTTGCATTGTGTATATGTCACGCAATTAATGTTAGTTATTACTTTCTTTTTTTCACATGTGACAATAAAGAGCATGAGAAATCATGGGTTAAAAGAAAAGTTTTTGTCTCTTCCGTTCCTGTAAAAACAGACAGAACTAAACTTGCTCCTTTTAAAAACCCACCAGCCGCCACTGGAAACCAGAAGTAGGTTTGGGCGTAACTACACTCTGGGCTACAAGGAAATGCTGAACATTTGGACACCATGTTTCACAGTCTCGACACTTCCTCAAATCTGCTTTATCGGTGCTTTAACCGTTTCTGAGAACAGAGCTATTCTCTGAACGTGTTCAAATCATCCTGCAAAATCAGCATCATCTGGAAATCACACTGAATGCTGCACTTGAAGTCCATTCCAGAGTCTTATATCTGAGCTTTCTCTATTCTCCCGAGTAACTCTCTCAGTTAAATTATCTAAACCAGATCATCTGAGGTTTTGCATATGTGATAGTCCTATTACTCTTTATTTTGCAGATTTTAAACACACATAAACACTAACATTTTACATGAAGGTCTGGCCGCATTTGCTGTCGATGAAGAAATCATGTTACTGCCATGATGGTGTAGTTACAGCATCTACCAGCAGAGGGTTGAGGAGATTATTCAAACACTCAATTCCTGACCCAATCCCAGTGAAAACAGTGAGGATCCGGACCGGCCCTCTTTTAAAAAGACACATTTCGGGCTATACTGTTGGACTCATATATATCATGAACAGGTGCTTGTATCCAGACAGCATCTACCAGCAGAGGGTTGATGAGATTATTCAAACACTCAATTGACCCTTCGCAGGGAGCTTGATTGACAGATGATCTGACCAATCATACTTCGCCATCCACCATTTTGTCCGACAATGCAGAGTTAGTAGATTACATGGGAGGATTTGAACTTGAGAAACGGAGTGTACTGACGCCTTTCCGCGGTTAAAACAACATTCCTTCTGATGTTCATTCATGTTTATTTGATGCTATAAATGAACTAGAAGGAAGAGATGATCGGTTCACGAGCAGCTTTAATTGATGCTCTACAGCGATCTGACCGACATATTAAAGAGCCACAAAACGGTATTTATTGTTTAAATTTCTTTTTAAAAATGACCAAATTTGAAAGGACTTTGTTTAATATGTTTAATATTAACCGCAAAATAACCTGGTCTGTCTGTCAGTGTGCTGTCAGTGTCTCTCTGCTCCACGATGTGTGTTTCACTGCGTGAGAACATGGTGTGGCGTGAGAGAGGCGTGGCTTGTCGAACATAGCGACAGTAACTAAGGGGGGCGGGGTCTTTGCGAACAGTCAATTCCTGACCCAAACCCAGTGAAAACAGTGAGGATCCGGCACTCTTTTAAAAAGATTTTCGGGCTATATATACTTTTGGACTCATATATATATTACAAAAAGATGATTGTGTACAGACTGTTTAATGTACAAGGGCAGCATGAATGTCCTTCCACAGCCCAGGAAGACTATCAACAAAATTGTACCTGCAAAAATAGTATCAATTAAAAAAAATCATAAACATTATTTGTTTTAATCACACGCTCACACACAATACAACAATGCCTTGATGAATTTTTCAGATCTTCAGAACAGATCTTCACACAAACCAGGAAGTGATCATGTTTCAAATGTGCTTGAATTATGTAAGATTCTGTTTCATGGATGATTTCAGTGTATTGACAATAAGAAAAAAGAAAAATCATTAGCAATAAGAATAAGTTTGTCATGTTTGATGATTGATTAATCTCTCACTGAACTCTACACATGGTCTGTTCTGCTTTAGCTCTGATTAAAAGAACTGCCTTCATACTCTCACTCTCCTTTATTGCTCTCTCTTTCTCCTTTATTGCTCTCTCTTCCTCCTTTATTGCTCTCTCTTTCTCCTTTACTGCTCTCTCTTTCTCCTTTATTGCTCTCTCTTCCTCCTCAGGATTCACCACCGCCAGAAGTTGATGATAGTCTACGCTCTGTATAGATGAGCGACGGCTTCATTCAGCGCTTCTCGGTGCGACTCCTCTACTAAACTCCAGTATATGTTCTGCCATTCTGACCGAGTGACCGGTTTGTGCTTCTGTTTGAACTGCTTCACTTTCTCATACAGTTTCTGCTTCTGAATCTCCTGAATGTGTTTCTTTGATTCATCAAACATGTGGTTTGTAAAGTGTCCTCCATTTTCCGCCACCATCTTCTCTATTTTCCTCATCAGATCTTTGACTTGTAGGAAACCAGCAGACGTATTGTCCAGACAGAAGAATCGGTTTCCACAACGCTCTACAAGTTCTTTAAGATCTGGATCACTTTCCTGTAGAAACTGCTCAATGGTTTTCTTTTCTTTCTTCAACTGGTTTGTGTGAGAGAAGAGGATTACGGTGTATTTTTCCATCTGTTCTCCGAACACTTCTTTGAGTTTCTCCACTGTGTTTTTCTCCTCCTCAGTGAATGTGCCCACTTTAATCACGATAATAAAAGCATGTGGTCCAGGAGAAGCGTAAGTTATACATTTCAATATTTCAGTTTCAACCTCCTCATCAGTGAGTTCAGTATCATAAAGTCCAGGAGTGTCGATCACTGAGATCTCTCTGCCAAACCTCACTGTAGTTTCTGCCTGACACTGTTTCGTCACAGAGTTTGAACTGGTTAAAGATTCAAACAGGTTTCTGCCGATGAGGGTGTTTTAGGGGCTGAACGATTAATTGCATTTGCGATAATATCGCGATATGATGAAACGCGATTTTGTAATCGCAGAAGCTGCGATTACACTCTGGTCACGTGACACGCGATAGTAAAGCAGTCTGCACTGCAGATGAAGCATCAACTTGGCACGCTACGCATATAGGCCTGGCATAGGCTACAGGAAAGAACAGTTTGTTTAATTTATTTGATTGTGTTATACATTCTCTTCAACGATTCTGTATGGATTCAGATAATTTCAGAATCGAGTCTGAGCATAGTTTTAAACACAGATGCGTTATGACGCTGCGTGTGCTTTATACACAATATTCTGCTTGCTTCTAATTCCTCTCACAAACACACATTCGAACCTTCCGAAAAATAGTCTTTCATAGCCTACAGTTCGGAAAAGTTGAAGCGAATTGGACATTCGCGGGCTTCACTGCACTGACTAGAAGATCATATGGCACTCGCTGTGAAATACGCGCACTTGATGTTACTCTAGTAGTGCGCGGTCCCGCCCGCCGGTATTTTCCTTACAAATGCTCTATAAAGGCATCATATGTATTTTGGAATGCAGTTGGCTTATATATTTTTTAAAAAATATATGAAAACCATCGACAGAAGCTGCTTTCAATTTCAAATACTCACGCCCGCTTTGTGAAGAGCGCTCTCACATGCGGCTGTGAGCGACTCGGTCTACGTGGTTAAATGTACTTGCATCTCAAAATGCGTTTATGACACGAAATTAATGTAAACAGTCAGTTATGTCTTAAGATATTAAACAGACAGGACAAACCACATCTTATATTTCAAAAGATATCTGTACATAAGTGTGAAGCAGCTTATCTTATCTAAACTGAGAAAGAAAAATCACTTAATCACAGCTCTTGAATGGAAAACATTCAGACTACTCTTAAATACTGAAAGCACTCTTTGGTTATTGCTTGTAATGTTTTTTCCCCCCTTTGTTATTGATAGCTTTTATGTTTTGAAGCTATTCGCTTATATAGCCTATATAAAATTCTTAACATGTGATTGTATTAATTTAGTTTTTTAATGTGTAATTATTTTAAAAAGTAGCCTACTTATAATTACATAAGTAATTAAATAAATATTTAAAGTTTTATTTATAAGATTAATTGATAAATAAAAAAAGTTGATCGGCTCATGCGGTGCCTAAAGATTCCCATCCATATTTTACAATTATTTATTGCTTGTGTTTGTTGAATAATATAAAAGATAAAGAGCTTAAAAAATAATCGCATATTAAATCGCAATCGCAATATTGGTAAAAATAATCGCAATTAGATTATTTTTCAAAATCGTTCAGCCCTAGGGTGTTTCCAGTGGCACTTTTCCCAGATCCAGTTTTTCCCAGCAGAACCAGTCTGATCTGGTCTTTCCTCTCAGGAATCACATCAATCTCATCTGGATCTTCTCCTGAAACTACAACAGAAACATCAAACCACATCAATGCACTGTTATGTCTCGATAATGTTACATATAATGCATTTGTAGATGCTCTTAACTAATCTGAGCATGACAATCATAAGTGCATTACACTGAATAAATAACTTGTGTGTATTATTGAATTAACATACAACAAATCATCTTACAATCGACAAAAATGTCCTTGCTGTAACTCCTTATTCGGTCCATGATAAATTTCCCTCCGTTCTTCATCATCATTCCTTCAATCTTGTGCAGTAGTTCTGGGACTTGATCACTATGTTTACACTTGTTATTGAAACAGTGAAAGTTTCCTCCACACTCAGTCACCAGTCGCTGGAGATCCTCGTGATCTTGTAGATGTTCATCAATGGTCTGATCCAGATCCTCCAGCTCATCTCCACGTGTGAACAGAATCATGATGTACTTTTGAACTTCAGGACCAAATAAACACTTGATATAATCCAGGATCTCCTCCTCGTTTCCCACGGGTTCCTCTAGAGGAACGGTGAGCAGAACTGCACTGAGTCCTGGTGAACATCGAGAGACCAGCTGATCCTTCATCTTCTCCAGCTTCTCTTTATTCACATCTGGATCCAGCAGATCTGGAGGATCAATCACACACACCGGCTTCTCTCCGATCTGAGTTACTTCCTCACACACTTCAGCTTCTTGTTTCTTAACTTTAAACCTCTTTTCTCCCAGTATAGTGTTTCCAGATGAGCTTTTCCCAGAGCCGTTTCTCCCCATCAGGAAAACCCGGATCACCGGATCATCTGGACTGGATCTGATCTCCGACATCTCTGAAACAGACAGATAATATAGAGTATGACTGTAAAGATAAGGCAAGTGTATTGTGATTATACAAGTTTAACCCCCAGAGACCAGGCTTAATCTAGTCCCAGTTTAAACTGCATGTTTGAGCTGTCCTAACTGAAAGCAGATCTTAAAATACGTCACTGCCATTGTTTTGTCTCAAGATCCACACTTTATTTTTATTTTTATAAAAACTACTTAAATATATATTGAACTAAGGCCTAAACCTGGCTTAATCTAAACCCATATAAAACTGGGCCTAAGAGTTTAATAAAACATGAATCTCTACAAACACACAGAAGTCAGTAAAAATATATTTGTCAGCTCAATGTGAAAGTGATCTGGATGTTTCTGAGTCATTTACAATGATATTCATAGGAAACATGATTTATGAAGAACATTATCTCAAACTGAACTACAATACAACTAAACACTTCACATTGAGAGAATCCAATCTAACTCAAATGAAAGTACTTGTTTCTTACTTAAAGTAAACACACACACACTCTCTTACCAGGAAGAGTTTTAGGCCTCGTCGCCAAAACTGATCACAATCCAAAGAAAATATTTCTGAGAAAATAATAAGCAATTCACAACAGAAGAACAATCTCAACAAATATTTTTATTGTTGAGATTTTCTTCCTCTTGTGGAAAGGCTCCTCCTTCTGCTTTACCGGTACACAATATCCCTGATTCCTGCATGTTTCTGTCCTCATATCTGCTCATTTTCAGCTCATTTTGGGGGTTTGTAGTCGAGAGGAAGAATAAATAAATGAGTCCGTCTAAAGTTTTTTTTTGGATATTAACATTTTTATCAGGCTCCTCTTATAACTATGTACCGGCATTTCTGAATGGGCTGAGGCTGGGATTTAGTGAGTTTGAAGTGAAAGTACACTGTAAAAATGAAAACATAGATTTTATTTATATCTAATTAATAAAAATGAGGCAATAGATTACAAGCAATATTATTAATTAAATGTAACAAATTAGAATTGAGTAATAATTAATCAAATTAATTCCTTAAATGTTAACCATTTAAAATGAGTAAATTTACAAAATATATGTTATTGCCAACATTGAAGACACCTGATGTTAACAAGCAGAACCACTGAAGGAGAAAACCATAATTAACCATTATGAAAGAGATCACCATTATGGAGATCATTGTGTGTTTTAGTTTGTCAACTTTGTGATGTTGTCAACTCCTGTTTCTGTCTCCCCAGGGGTCTCCTGAGCTGGGGTTTGGCATTGGCTGATCCGACCTTCCTAGATTGAGGAAAATCCACCAGTCATTTATCACAGTATTTTTAAGATCCGTTTTAAATAACTTTTCTACGTCTTTTTGCACTAAAATGTAATACATTTGGAATACCTTTACACATCTGCCTCTTGTTAACTGTCTCTTTGTGGGGATAAAGGTATTAGCCACACTACATTACGGGGAGAGTTGGGGTTCCTCCTGCCCATCATCAGGGGGTGGCGTAGTCAGAATTAAAATAAGGTAACTGCGTCAGGAACCACTATCTGATACAGGAAACGCAGTACGAATCATGTTCACATCATCTCAACATCATCTTCTGTTGTACTCACACAATTGCCTGTCGTTGCTCTTGAAAGTGTATCTGCCATCACCAGGTATTTGCCAGGCATGTACACCAAGTCAAAATCATACCTTTGCAACTTCATCATCAGTCTTTGACTCCTTGGTGTCATCTCTGTCAGATTCTTCTTCACTATTGCAATCAATGGACGATGATCTGTTTCTGCCACGAAGGTAGGAAGACCATACACATAGCTATGAAACCTTTCCATCCCAAACACTTTTTCAATTTGTGCATATCTGCACTCAGAGTCAGTCATGGATCTACTCGCATATGCTACTGGCTTCCATATCTCATCATCAGCTTGCAACAGAACGGCACCAAGACCATTTTTTGATGCATCAGTGGACACTTTTCTTTGTGGGATCAAAGAATTGCAGTACAGGTGCGGATGTCAACGCTCCCTTCAACTGCTGCCACTCAGTCTCATGTTTGTCTGTCCACTTAAAGTCTGATGTGTTATTAGGAGTTGCCGTATGTGTGATGTTCTAGCAGAAAGATTCGGAATGAACTTTCCTATGTAATTCACCATGCCCATTACTCGTTGTCAGTGGGACTTTTCATTTCTAGAATAGCATTGATCTTCTCGCTGTCTGGCTGTATTCCTTGATTTGATAGCTTATCTCCAAGAAACACAAGTTCTTGCACACCAAACTGACATTTGTTTCTGTTGAGTTTCAATCCGCTCAATTTGATTTTCTGCAACACTTCGGTCAGTCTTCTATTGATGTTGTCATCAATATGTACTCTAACTCCTACAATGATGATATTCTCCATCGCTCTGTGAAATATTTCTGATGCAGAGACAATTCCAAAAGGTAGTCTGAGGAACGAGTATCTACCAAATGGAGTATTGAAGGTGCAGTACTTCGAACTGTCGTCGTCCAGACGTATTTGCCAGAATCCTTGTGAAGCATCAAGCTTTGTGAAATACTTGGCACCTGACATTTCACTCATTATTTCTTCACGTTTTGGTATCCGATAGTGTTCACGCTTTATATTGCCATTTAGATCTTTTGGATCCATGCACACTCTTAACTCTCCATTCTTCTTCTTGACACACACACCATGGAATTCACCCAGTCTGTTGGCTCTTCAACTCTTTGGATTACCCCAAGTGTGGTCATTTTGTCTAACTCTTTTTTCAGACGTTCTCTGAGAGGTGCAGGAACTCGACGAGCAGAATGAACAACGGGATGCACATTCTCCTTCAACTGGATCTTATAAACATAAGGTGCAGTACATGTGTATTGACTTTAGGCACAATGTCACCAACATTGTAACAACTAATATAAATGGTCAGGAAATAGAGGTTGTCCATCAGTATAAGTATTTAGGATCTATTATTGATGACAAGTTGTGTTTTGAGGCAAATACTAGTTTGCTCTGCAAGAAAGGCCAACAGCGCCTCTACTGCCTTAGGAAGCTGGCTAAGTTTAATGTGGACAAGTCCTTAATGACCCTGTTTTATAGGTCGTTTGTTGAGTCAGTTGTCACCTTCTATTTAATCTGTTGGTATGGGTCCATCAGTGTAAAACAAAAAAACTCCCTTTCAAGCTTAATTAAGGTGAGTAGCTGCATCATAGGTTCTCAGCAGAAAGGGCTGGAGGAACTCTATCAGAAGCAGATGCTAAAAAGGGTTGAATCTATCTTGCTAGATAGTTCACATCCCTTGCAGCCTGAATTTCAGATGTTGCCATCTAGATCACGCTTTAAACTCCCAAAATCAAGAACAAATAGACACAAACATTATTTTTTACCTGCAGCAATTCTGCTTTTTAATTCTATAAAGAACCGTAGATAACATATCAACTTACTATTTATGGATTGTTTATTGTTGTTCAATTTTTGTATTGTGTGTGTTTTGTATTATACTATTGCTGCACAAAAATTGCCCCCATGGGGGACAATAATGAAATTTGAACTTGAACTTGAATAAGGTAAAACACCAAACCCTTTGAAGACGTCTGTAAAGCTTTCCACTGTGTCATCCACAGAATTACTTGTACTCACCACTGAGTAGTCTTGGTTGATGTGATACACCCTTTTGACCAGATTCAGGTTTTCACATGCTTTGTCACCTAGCACAGTGTTTCTCAAACCTTTCCTGAAGGACCCCCAACACTGCACGTTTTCTTTGTCTCCCTAATCAAACACACCTGATTCAACACATCAGCTCATTATCACATGGGTTTATGAGGTGATGAGCTGAATCGGGTGTGTTTGATTAGGGAGACAAATAAAACGTGCGGTGTTGGGGGTCCTTCGGGACAGGTTTGAGGAACACTGACCTAGCAGAGATTCTAGACCTTCAGCAACAACAGAGAACAGCAGGTGGTGCACTTTCTCTTTCACCATTACTTTCAGTTTACATATGCCAAGAGAGTCAATGATTTGTCCATTATAGTCTTTGAGAAGTATTGACTTTTTCCTTACTTTAGGCTTTTCTTTCCTCCTTTTGATGTCTGTCATGCTGATTAGATTTGCTTTTGCACCAGTGTCAAGCTTGAGAGAAACCAGCGTTCTGTTGATCTCTAGCGGTGTTCTCCATTTGTCACTTCTGTCCGCATCCTCTTGATTTTGTACATGCACTGTTAACTTTTCAGCTTTTTCAGAATCCTGCGTTTCTTGACAATTTACCATGCCGTATCGCTGAGGTTAGTTTCCTCTATCATCTTGACAGATCTCTCTTTTTGTCTCATTTTACCTCTGGAGAAACATTGTTTTGCGAAATGATTTTTACCATTACACTTCACACATTGTTTTCCAAAAGCTGGACATTGCTTATGTTGATGTTCTGTACCACAACGTCTGCAATTGTACACAACATCTTTCTGTTTTACAGCTCTGGACATGTATCGCGTTCCCTTGAACGACACTGCACTGATCATTGCATCTGAGCTCGTAGACACGCTTTTCGGCATCATTTCACCAAACGTTTTCACATGTAGCTGAGCAAGTTCACTGGCTTGACAAATTTTGATTGATTCATGCAACGTGAGCTCTGTTTCTCTCAGTAAGCGTTGTCTGACTTCTGCATCGCTTACACCAAACACAATCTGATCTCTTATCATTGAGTCATTCAGCTGATCAAAATTGCATGTCTTCGCTTTGAGCCTCAGGTCAGTCAGGAAGTTATCAAATGTTTGATGCGGTTGTTGCACACGTGAACGAAATATATATCTTTCATACGTTTCATTCTTCTTTGGTGAGCAGTAAATTTGTCTAGCACATCGCCAAGCTTGTTTTTATCCTCATCCTCATTAAAGACGAAGGTGTTATACACTTCAATAGCCTGTGGACCGGCAATCGTCAACAATAAAGCAACCTTACGTGCTTCTGGCTTCGTGTCCATCCCGATGGCGGCCATGTATAGCTCAAATTGCTGCCGGAAACTGCGCCAGTTGCAATCAACAGTTCCTGTGAGCTTCAAATTCTCCGGTGGTCTCAAAGTATCCATCTTGTCACTTTCACAACAGGTAATCTTTGGAGGATTTCACTCCTGGTGCCATGTTTTCTTTAATACTTTCTTAATTAAACAATCTGCAGTGCAGTAACAACAAGTGTTTCTTTATTTTACCATGTGCCTGGTTTCTTCTATACTCCATCTCCTGTTACCAAACCAATCACTTAACACACAGTGACCTCTAGTGGTGTTCTCAGGTAACAACATCAACTGATATCATTACACTTTTTAGCATGTTTGGGTGATTCCGGGGAGTTAAAGCAGAATTTAAGGTAGCATTGTTTTGACCCTAATTACAAGTTTCTCTTGTTTCTCAATTAACACTACACACACACACACACACACACACACACACACACACACACACACACACACACACACACACACACACACACACACACACACACACACACACACACACTCTCACTCTCTCTCTCTCTCTCTCTCTCTCTCCTCTCTCTCTCTCTCTCTCTCTCACACACACACCACACACACCACCCTCTGTTTTTGAGAGGCATTATGACAGCTCAAGGTGAACACTGCGGTGTGAAAAGAGGTCCTTAAGAGTTGATACGCAAAGTGTAAGATATTTATTTTATCTAAAATGTACCAATTTCTGTCACACACACTCAAACACACACTCATACACACACACACACACACTCAGGGCCCTATCTTGCGCACACACACACAAACAAACTCACACACACACACACACACACACACACTCAGGGCCCTATCTTGCACACGCACACACACACAGGGCCCTATCTTGTGCGCACATCTGTGTGTGTGTGTGTGTGTGTGTGTGCGCAAGATAGGGCCCTGTGTGTGTGTGTGTATGTGTGTGTGTGTGTGTGTGTGCAAGATAGGGCCGTGTGTGTATGTGTGTGTGTGAGTGTGTGTGCGCAAGATACGGCCCTGCGTGTGTGTGTGTGTGTAACTGATGCTCAAGGGTTAATCAGGCTAATGACACTGATGTCCCTTTATGCTAATCAAACACAGTTACTCACTGCTCTGGACTAATAGCAGACCTTTTGCAACTTTACTAAACATTCATATCAATATTATTATATTCCTACCATTACTGTGCTTGTGTGGAGATCAGCTATCGCTATCAGGGCCGGTTCTACGTTTGGAGGCCCGAGGCAAAAAGATTATGTGTATCTGGCGTGCCCCATTTGTGATGGGAATAATCTAGAACTAGATCGCATTGTATTTTGGATTGTGTTGTTTACATCCAATAAGAGATTATTAAACTCAAAGTGAGGAGACGGGGAGGAGGGACGCTGGTAAACTGTCAGTGAACAGAAGTAAGTCTGCAGTATACACTCCTCTTCTCTCACTGATCGGGGTGAGTAACTGAATGTGCTCCACTCGTGTCTAATAACCTTTCTTTAGTATTTTGCCAGTCAGCTCCTGACTATAGGGCTGGAATCCATTCCTTGATTCAGAGGCGCAAGGAATCAAGATTCGACTCCACAGGTTGTAATCGACTCCATCGAGGAGAATCGACTCCTTTGAAAGATTCAGTTCAACAGTTCATGAATTCGCCTCTATGGTAGAGGTCTGCACGGGCTTTAAACTGAAGCCCGAACCCGGCCCGTACCCGCAATCATTTAACCCGACCCGACCCGACAATTACATTTACATATTAAGCCCGAACCCGAGGTCCATTCTGTTTCTCACAGCAAATACCATTTTTGCAATATGCTGGACATATTAAACAAATACATGTCGGCGCAGCGGCCAGCATCAGGACAGCAGTGAGAGAAAAAAACTTACCAATTACGTGGAATGCTTCCAGATTGCAGCTTTTCCTGAACTGAACATCATTTGGAACTGTCATAAGTTTTCCCTCAGTAATTTATTGCTTTATCAGACTCATGGTTCGCTTGTTCTCGTCTGCTGTCTGTCTGTATTGTGACTGAAATAGCGCGCGAGAGCGTAGCACATGCGCAAAACAGTTTTGTGATATAAATGATATGATAAAATAAAACAAATAATTTAAAAAAATTATAGGCCTATATATGTATAATTATCATTATATTTGAGAGAGAGAGCCTGTACGTGTGTCTGTGTGTTTGCATATATTGCACATCTGCGGCTGTGCACGTATGTACTCTCTCTCGCGTGCCGGTCACCACAACAAAACATGTTAACTGACTAAATAACTAACTGCACTTTGTACACCTCTTCCATGATGCCAAATGTTCTCCTCCTATTCATATTTTACATTGAGGGGGTGCATACAACATATTTGCCCACCGGCAACTATAGTTGCCGCACATTCAAATACGATTTTCAAGAAAAAAAAAAAAACCTGGGGAAAATAAATGCAGAATATGTTCATATAGGACACTATTAACACGACTATATGCATGAAACCATTCAGAGAAATTTGGGCAAGATGGATTTAAAGATGGATTTGCTTGACCACCATGTCAGTCGCAGCAAGCAGAGTACAAAAACGGTGAGACAGTCAAGTCACCTTTATTTATATAGTGCTTTTTTACAATACAGAGTGTTTCAAAGCAGCTTTACAGAGCTTACAGGAAAATAATGCAACAAAGTGTGTTTGCAGAAGAAAATTGCATCACAGTCCAGCTTAAGTAAGTTCAGTAATTGTTCATTCTTGTTGTAAAAATTTATTAATTTAGTTCATTTATATATGAAGTCATCAGGGGCGGAGTGGGACTACCGGGAAATTTCGTAGACCACCGGCCCTTGTAGGAGGTGGGAGAGGTTTATTTTATTAAGTTGTCAGGCGTAATTTGCAGGTGAGTCATGTCCCCCACCACTTTTTGAAACATTGAGGCACGGATGTACCCAATACAAATAAATAAACATCTCCAGTTAACTAGCAGAGCATTCATTTAATTCGCAATTAAATAAGAGATAGCGCTAAAATCGGTTGTTTTTTAAATCAGCTGAGCGCTCATTGCCGCTGCTATCAGTGTCATGGATACAGTGTTCTCGTCTTGTGGCTTGCGCACAGTCTTCACTCAGATGCGCTCTTCAATCTTTCCGTTGCGGAGACTCTCTAATCGTTCCGGTGAAATCACAAAAATAATGCACACAAACGTGTCCCTGCTTGATATAGACTGTAACCACTGATATTCGGTTTTGAAGAGAGAGAAAAAAAAAACTATACGAGCGCGGATTAGAACCCGCAACCTCTGACACGCTTGCCAAAAGATCTACCACTAGACCATTGAAGAACCAGCAGGCCACCGGATGGTATTGTTAAGAACTTGCAATGTATAACTATATTATCAGACCAGCCCTCGCGGCCTCAAAACACCACCGGCCCACCGGGAAAAGTCCCGACTCTCCCGATTGCCACTCCGCCCCTGGAAGTCATTGTCCTGCTCAGTTCAGTTCTCATATAATGGTGTCAAGTCAAGTCACCTTCATTTATTTAGCGCTTTTATCAGTGAAGCTGCGAGAACACAGACGGTGCGCACATGCAATGCTCCAATGCAAAAATTCAATGCTCATCAAATCTTTTAGTGAACGGAATTAGAAATTAGTATGAAGATTTGGCCTTTGTTGTTCAATCACATTAACTATAGCCCTTATTTTCCTTTTGCTATTACTAATGTTGCTATTGCTGCTGCTACTCCTGTTGCTGCTGCCCTTGCCCCTCCTACCCCTCCTACTATTGCCCCTCCTACTACTACCGCCCCCTCCTCCTATCACTGCTAGTGCTGTTTGCAGATTGTCTCTCAGCTTTTGTTTTGAAGCCTCTTGTTCAATCCTTCTCTGGGCTTCTTCAAATATCTCATTCGTGTAGTGCTGTCCTCCATTGATCCTCACCATTTTATCAATCTTCTGCAGCAGTTCTGTGACCTGAGAGCGATTACTCATGTCTTCATTGTTGAATGAGTGAAATCTGCCACCGCACTCATCAACAAGAGCCTTGAGATCATTACTTTCACTGATATATTCATCTAATGAAAGCCCCTTCAGAAGATCAGTGTGAGTGAACAGAATGATGGTGTGATGAGAAGCTTTTTCTCCAAAGTTTTTCTGGATCAATGTCACTGTTTTCTTCTCTTCATCTGTGAATCTCACACCCAGTCTGATGACCAGCAGGAACACGTGAGGACCGGGAGCAGACATGTAGATGCACTTCACAATCTCTTTCTTCAGCTCTTCTTCACTCACTGACGTGTCATATAGTCCTGGAGTGTCGATCACTGAGATGGTTTTATCCTCCTCCACTGCAGTCACATGTCTTTGACAGTGTCTAGTAACAGACTTACGGGAAATACCTTGATTAAACACAGATTTGCCGATAATGGTGTTTCCCGCTGAACTCTTTCCTGATCCAGTTTTACCCAACAGCACAATCCTCAGATCTGATGAAGAGAGAGGAATTTAAAATGTTATTTACACTTTAAGAATTACAATAACTTGCTCAATGGGGCCCTTTACTCAGTGTGCCTCAAGATGACTTAATAAGAAAGAACTAGTATATAAAATAAGTTAATTAGCATTATTTTAATGTACCCCCTCAACAATTTCCCATAAAAGAACGTTGTTTTGAAAAACCTGTATTGTACGAGGTCAGCTCATTTTAAAAGTGTGATTTCTAGAAAAGTCATAGTAGACACCATTAGGATAATTGATGGCCAGGTGTTGGTGGTTCAGGTATCGTGCTTTTTGTTTGCCTCCAATCAATGCACACCAAGCCGTAGATTATCACTAAAGGCTGGTTCACACGGCAGGATAATTAGGCCGATTTTATCCCCGATTCACCCCTTCCGACAATCTTAAGGACGCTCCGATTATCGTAAAATAATCTGATCCGATATTCCTGCCGTGTGTGGTGTGTTAAGACTGCTCTCGTCTGCTCAGGACGTCGGGACCGCTCCGTGTGTGGTGTCCCCCGGGGACAGACGAGCACGCAGCCTGTGGACGAGCGCCTGTGGACAAGGCGGCAAAGAAGCACCGGGAAACAATATCAAAACAACAGAAAGTCTGTTGGCGCAACAGAAAGTCTCCACTTCTTTGACCATCGCCTTTTCTTTTGATAACGTTTTTTGTCGGTTAAAAACAAACTACAAACTATCGCCACTGCATCCTCTTCGTCCGCCATGATTGTTTACTCTGAAATCACGTTTGATCTCGAGGGATTTTGCGAGATTTTCCGTCTGACCTGGGAATGCTCGGGAGTCAAATCGGTTCGTGTGTGTTGTGTTGATTTTGCCGTGTGGTTGCTGTTACAAAGGTAGCGCAAAGGCGCCATCTAGTGGCCATTAGTGGATGCGCCGGAAGCGATCGCTCACGTGAAATGCGCGTGAAATGCGCATGATGGATAACAGTTGCGCTCCTCAGAGTAAATCTGTTCTAGAAGTCACGGTGCGGTGTTCGCATTGAAAAATAATAACTGTGTACGTCCTTGCGAGAAAAGTGAGTTTAATTTATCCTTTATTCATTCAAGATTGATTATATATGTGAATATGGGTCATAAATCCACTCGAGAGAAATGACGAGTTATGCTGTGTAGTTGACAAAGAGTGAACGTCATTGTAGTATGATTATGCATGTTATTTGTAATTGATTTAAGTTTCTTGCTTGTATTATTCAAACAGATATATCATTATTGTTTACATTACTTTTACATTATTTGTTCTGTAGCGATTTATGTTAAGGAACGGTGACTCACTTGTTATAATTCACATGTTTTGTGTATCATGTTAGATATAATGTTAAGCTGATGGATAGACTTCATCTATAATGCTACTACACACAATGTTACATTTATTATTGTTTTGTTTATTTTCAGCTACACTACACTACACTGTATTCATACACTCGAATACCTGATGTAACCATACCATTCCTGTTAATCTGAATGGAGAGGCAACTACTGCATTCAAGTCACCATCTGTGATTAATGTCTAATGTATGTCTGTGCTGCCGAAGATAATTCAGTAAAATGTTTAATCTGATCTCTGCCTCCTGTCCTGCGTTCTGACCGACGCTCCAAGGCGAGAACTATAGCCTCCTAAGCACCTGTGGTCCTTACTCTAAAACAGTTGCGCACCACACACTGTACGACCAAAACTGTTAGACCCGTGATTTTTTTATCGCCATGTGTGGGGTCTCTCAGGTTTGGAAAATCGGCCGACAATTTTAAAATCGTCCCGTGTGAACCAGGCTTTACATATCATTTAACTTTTTACATGAAAATCTCTCAGAATTAAAATGAATGAAACCACAAATGGCTAAATATTTACCCAATTTTATGAGCGAACTTTCTCTAGCAATCTTCTGTATCAGTCCTTCCATCTCTTCCTGACTTTCCACCTGTTTCCTGAGATCTCGCTGGTCTGCAGAATCCTTCTCTCTCAGATTCAGTTTCACTTCTTCTTTCATTTTCTCCTTCTTCGGGTAGATCTGATGGCTGTAGTTCTGTCCTCCATAGTTCTTCAGCACTTCATCAATACTCTTTAAGAGCGTTGAGATCTGGTGGGGATCACATTCACTTTTGCTGTTTATCACGTGATATCTTCCCCCAAAGTCGTTCAGCAGCTCTTTAATATTTTCACTCTCAATGATTTGAATCCATTCTTTCCTGGATATTTTGTCTCTTCCAATAAACAGCACCATGGTGAACCGCATAGCTTGAGCTCCGAAGTTCTCCAGGATTTGCTCCACAACGTTCCTCTGCTCCTCTCTGCAAGTCTCCAGGTTTATGATGAGCAGGAACACGTGAGGAACGGGATCGGAGAGATCCAGGCTCTTCATCATCTGCTTCTGCAGCTCTTCATCAGTCAGTTGAGGGTTGAAGAGTCCTGGAGTGTCGATTATGGAGATGTTTCTGTCTTCTACTCTTCCTCTCTGTATCTCACTCTCTCTGGTTCTGCTTTCTTTAAATGCCTCTCGACCCAGTATTGCATTTGCTGTTGGACTCTTTCCAGCACCAGAGACTCCCAGAAGCACAATCCTCAGATCGATTACATCATGTTGTTCATCAGGCTCTGTGAAAGAATTAAGATTAAGTTTAAGAATAAATTTGCTTTCATCTAATTATAAATTAGATTTCTGGCCAGTAAGTTCAGTTAGTTTCTTTTTACTTCTTAATTTTACTTTTTATTATTTTTCTTCATAATTGCATACTAATTTTAAGCTTATTTAACGTCATTGCATCTACACAGTAGGTATGTTATGCATTTACTTTGTGTTTTGTCGAAATTAAAGGTGGGGTATGTGATTTGCAAAACGGCCGGTAGATTTTGAAAATACACAACTCAAATGGTCCTACCTTCTTTCCTTTGACTCCACCCATTCAAAGAACATGGACCAATCAATGGTACGACCGATTGATTGACACACTTACTGTCCAATTATTCTAGGTGGTCTTGGAAATGATTGGCTGGTGTTTTTTGAGTCCTGCCTGCTCCACAGATGATTAAATTGCTTAATTTTTATTTCAGTGCTTCTAACTCAGTGGCTGTAAGTGGGTTAGGAATAGGATTTTAAGTGATTTTGAAAAAATGGCCAAAAAAGAGAATTACATACCCCACCTTTAACATGGTGTAAGAAGAAAATAAACAAATCTTCTGCCTACTAATAAATCACAATAATATTACATTTTATGTTAAATCTTTCAAAAAAATGGAGACATACAGTATTTCATTCCTTTCAGGAACAGCTGGTACACACTGAACTAGTGTAATAACATAATTGCAAGTATATTTGTGCCTTACACGTCCTTAGAGTGATGTAATGTGTCTTTTGTCCTTCATTGTTCCAGTTTTGAGGCAAACAATGATTTATTTTAATACTTTTTTTAAGTGGCAGCAATATTACAAAAACACTCTGTGCTAATGCATTGTGTTTGCTTCCAATGTATGCTAAAAAGTCAGTAAATGTTAAGGTTAATGCAAGCTGCGTATGCAGGGGCGTAGCACAAGATCCCGGGTGGAAATATAGGTTCTGCTCTTTCACTGGGTTGTCTCAGTTTATTTTTAGCACTAACAATCGCGGAGATATTCATGCAGTTTAACACTCTTTCGTTTGTGCTCACCTTTGTTTGAAAATAATTGTTTCCCCTCGTTTTGTTTTCTTGCCTTCTCCTGTCTTTCCGTTCTTTTCTGGTGTCCAGATTTGGCTTTCTTTGAGAAAGACATTTCTACAGCAGAAGTTCAGAAGTTTGCTCTCCACCAGATGCTCAACTAACTAACTAACACAAAATGCGTGCAGATGGACTAAACCATTTGCGCATTAGCAAGGGGTGATCGGTTCTTAAACGCCCCTTGAAATGCATAATTCATAAATAAATAATTGCTTAAGCAGTAACAGATTTGATTCTGATATATACTAGACACGTTTAACATGTTAATATTTTACATATTCACATAGTTTGTTGTTAATCAAACCTTACCAGCACTCTTACACCACATTTTGTGTTCAACGCGGACAGAACCGAAAGTTAAAAGAGCACGAAACGAAACTCACGGTCATTCATGAGTCATGACAGTCCGAGGACATCAGCGCCACGATAACAGTCTCACACACATTTATCCTCGTAGCCTACGCCCTGATCCATTTGGAGCGTTTCCAAGTTTAAAACCAGGTTAATGTCAAGTTTTTTTTATTAAAACGATCCAATTGAAATGATAGATAGATAGATAGATAGATAGATAGATAGATAGATAGATAGATAGATAGATAGATAGATAGATAGATAGATAGATAGATCCTGACTTTTTGTTAATATGACAGCTTAATTATATAAACACACGTCTCACACACACACACACACACACACACACACGCACGTCTTTACATAAATAAACAGAATATAAATTGAACACAAAGCTTAAAACACTAAAGATGAAACCAAAGCTTGAGCATTTGAACATTTATAATATTTTATATATATTAAGTTGCTCAAGCAATTAAGTGACAACACAAAAACATGTACTTATGTTAACATTGCAAACATTTTAAATTAAAACATACAATTGACAAAAACAGCCGTCTCTCATACCTATTCTTTTGCATTTAAATGCACTTTGTAGCCTACTAGTTTTCTAAAGTAAGCTCATCACTTGAAGGAACACTCATGGACGAAGTGGAACTGGAAGCCGTGTTACTCTTGGAAATAATACGGCCACCGTATGAGTTAAAACAAAATTAACTTAATATTCAGGTGGTAGTCATATACAATTTCACCGCTAGATGGGAGTAAATCCTACACACTGTAGCTTTAAGTAGCAAAGATAATGAATTGAACATACGTTATTGGAAAGCAGGAACATGATGACAAATTAAATCTAAAATAAATAAAATCTTCACAAACATGCAATTAATGCAGAGAGTTATTAAGTACTCATTAAGGAAAATGTCCATCTCATCCTTAATTTGGAAGTGAGTCAGGATGTAGCATTATAGCATTAATTCAGTTTTGAAATTCAGTTTTTCCCATGTCTATATTCGAGACATAAACCATATTCTGTTACTAATAAAATTACTCAATCATATTCAATTCAAAATGTATACAGAAGTCAAAGGCAAGCACTGCATAGGGCTTTATGAAGCTCAACCCCGGGTTATTGTTGCTATAAACACTGCTTTCAACGCCAGGCAAATTAATGTTTCACGCTTGTTGAGAAATATTTCCCATATATGAATGATCAACATATTAAATAGTTTAACAGTATAACTGAAAATATACAGAATAATATATTCAATGTAATATATTGAAAAATATGTGACAATATATTTACTAATATATCATAATGTATGTCATTTCATATTCAGTAATACACTTCATAATATATGGATGTATATGTGATCAGATATGTGTAATATATTGCTGATATATTTACTCTTAAACACATATATATAGCGAAATACAATGTAATGTATTTATTATATTTTTTTATTATTTACATTATTAATGTTTCATATTTTCAAGCTAGTTAAGAAAAGCACATTTACATCTAATAAAGTATTTAGAGATTATAATTTCCATATTTTTACATTTAATTTTAACATTTGCTCTCCTTTCAGAAGTCAGCCAGAAGCAAAGCATGCTGGGAATAAGAAATCTGTCGTAACTGTGAGTGAATGTTATACGGGAACATGCATGTGCAATATATGTACACAGTACAGGATACAACTTTGTGAATATTACATATAATGCTATTTTTGTCTTCATTTATAAATATTTTATATTCATTAATATATAGACATACAGTATATGGTCAATGCATATATTGCAGTATATTGAAAAATATAAGCAATAGTGTCCCATATATGGAAATGTATTATGAAAAATATCCCATTATATTTTTCTGTATATTGCCATATATTTTGTAATCGCACTAGACACTTCCAGTCAGGTGTGTTGAGGCGAGTTGGAGCCGAACTCTATAACAATTAAACGTTTGCAATATAAAGCAGAATAATGTTTCTTGTATAGGTAAATTCAAGTTACAAATGGCCAAGGCGCTCCTGCATTAAATAAGGTAGATAGCCTAAGTCTTTTTAATTGTGACACTTATTTAATGTTTAGCACTATAGGGGGAAATCAAACCTGGGTTTTATTTGGATGTGTCACACACACACACACAAACAGCTTTTATAACCTCGGACACAACACAAGCAACTCCTTTGAAAAATACAAAAGTACAACATATTAAGAGGCGGCACCCTTTGTTTTTTTTTTATTCATTTCAATGTGTTTTTTAGCCATTTACCCACTTTTGTGTTTGTAAAACCGTCTTGATATTTTTATATTCATGGCTATAAGCTTTTTGCTATAAGAAATACATACATACAGTTTTTTCTTTCATATAATTTATTAATGTAATTCAAAAACAAGCGTTTGACTATTCAGTTTCCCATTCCACACAACTTACAGAGTTACATGTGAAAATGAAGACTGTAAGACAATTACTGTAAGTGTTTGGTTAAAACAGAAAATTCCCACTTTCCGCAGTGCTATCTTCTGAAACCAGAAAGAAATGAATGCAAACTTTTGCAGTAAAAAGGTTCAGTGTTGATTGACAGTTATAAAGATCGATTGTCATTCAAAATGAATCAAGCCAACAAATGTTATAATTATAATAGAAGCAACTTTTAATCAGAAGAAATGCAATGAATGAAGATTTTAAAGTTTGGCCCTGAGTTATATCAATGCACAGTTCAGCTTACTTTCTGTTTTATTCAAGGTTTTCAAAGTGTAGACGGTTTCACACCAGAGATCTTTATGATCTGTTTTTTTCTTGACAGCAATGACTTCAAAAACCTCGTATGGAGGAATCAGCACTTCTTTCTCTTCAGGATACTTAGACAATGTCGTCACATCAGCACCATAACAAGTGTGGATTTCAAAACAAGATGTATTTCCAAACTTTTTTGCTACTTCAATATTAAGAGAGGAGGATGAAAATGAGCCCAAACGAATCTCTTTGCTTTCTTTATCAAATTCACTTTGTGTACCACGATAAGTATCATAGCATTTGTTTTTTTGGTTCAAAATCTGTATTGCTTGTGTCAACAGAAAATGAAGTGAATACCATCCGTATGTTTTCTTTGTGTACTTATCTTTACCACCGCGAGCAGCAACGTTAAACTTTGAAAATACATTTAGGTTATGGTTACTGTACGCGTGAATGGCGATTAAATGTTGTATTGTCAAGTGATCTTTTGGCGCCTTGATTGTTTTTCCACCTTCTTTCCAAGCTGTTCCAAAATCATCAAGATGGGTTTTGGTTTCATTCTTTAGATATTTGTCCTGCACCAGTTTAGACCCAGTTGATCCAGTGAAGAACAGAAGCTGAGTAACACAGTAACATCTCACAAATACAGTCCACAATCTATGACTAGGATATAATTAGGATCACATTTATAGATTTGCACAACAAAACTCTTCACTACAAGTTCTAACAATGTTCGAATAACTTGTATTTTCTGGTCTAATATTTATATATATATGTATATTATCCTGTGATGTTCACTGATGAAAGTGTCATCCTGACTTTTTCTTTATCCCCCAAATTACCTGAGAATATTGTTGTCTTCTGGATGATTTCTCTTCGTGATCTTTTCAGGAACGATGATGAAAGGAGACTATCATTAAAGGCAGTCGCTCACGGACCACTTGGGAAGATCTTGGGAAGGAATATATTGGTTATGAAGAGTGTGTGCGTGTGCTGAGACATGATAAGAAATAATGACATGCATTTACAGTGTATAGTAGAGGCAGTAAAGTCTATCATCGTTCTCATTTCTTAAACTAAGTTTATTTCTTAAACTTAACATTTATTTTATTTTTTCAAATTTCAAAATAATTTCTCAAAGTTATACAAAAACATTCAGGATACAGCATAATATATTATGGCATGACCATATATTTACAGTAACATTTTGCATGCACAACATTGAATGGTAAATGTGCAATATGTGCACAAAAGGGTTGATATTTCTCTTCAAAACTATTAGAAGTGTGCAGTGGGATTAAAGTCTATGTAAATGCAAAGTTCATGGCTATATTTGCAAAGTTGTATAAGATAAGGACATTCAGTGACAGCTCATCCGTATCCTCATCTCTTATCTGCACCTGTAGGGAAAAGAAGTGGCGTAACTGAACTGAGGCGTACAATGAGCTGCAGATAAAGTGTATCGTTTGAGTTTATACTGATTTAAATATGCCTGCTTGGTGATAAAGAAATATACAAAGACATGACATAAATGTGGTATACACATCCCTTAAAATTTTTTTTTTTTTGTATCAGATTCTAAAGAAAACAAAATGGGTGCAACTTAAAGGGGTCATGACATGGTTTATTTTATTTTATTATTATGTTCCCTTAGGTGCAATTATAGTATTACTATAGTTTTTTTTACAATTTTTTTTTAAAATGTAGTGATTTATGACCTATTCCCACCCTGTTTCTCATCCTCTGATTCAAACAGTCTGTTTTGGGGGTGTTTCCCCTTTAAGAGTTCAGTGTTAACGCCCACTGTTATGATTGGCTAACGTCAGTGCCTATGCATCAATTATTAACGCCCCCAGCCAGAACGTTTGCGGATTTGGCGCAACTGTTTAGTAGCGGGTGATGCATGCGAAGCGATGGCTCTTGCAATAAAACCTTATTATGTTTGAGCTGGAATCAGAGGAAAATGAACCAGCACCACAACAACGAAGACTGGATCAGCCCGTGTCCACATGGAACGTGAAACTATTTTGAATTAATAAAAAAATTGTAACCCGAGACACTTGAAAACGGATTATTGTTGCATAATTATCCTATAGCTTAATTTGCTAACAGTTTAACATTATTTAACTAATTCCAATGAAATGATAGGGTGTACCACGGACAAAAATGCATGCACAGACAGGCCATCTTTGAAGATGCAGCATTGATAAAGGCAACATTTTTAATTTTCTATCACATGTAGGCCTACTAGAAAGGCGACATATTTTCAAGATTCTCTTATACAAATGTGTTTATATTAGCCATGAAAAAAAGTAAGTTTGCGTAGTCGTTGTTGAGCCCAGAATAGTCGGCACGGACTTATCTTTGCAACAGTTATAACACTTATCCCAGCATCATATTGGGATTTGTTCTCAAAACAGTCATCCTTCAAATGTATAGAACAAACGCTTAAACTAACACTGCCGTGACTGGGACGTCCGCAAAAAATAAAGTGCATCCATTTTTCCCTGACGACTGGATCTTTCTGCAGCGTATTCAAAGATGTTGTTTGTCCACAGCCAGGAACAGCACATCTGCGGCGTCGTAATCTCCCTGTACACAGACCCACTCGCTGTCCGTCGACTGAACACTTGTGAGGCGCGCAGCGATACGAAATGAGCGTAGTTGTCTTGCGCTTAAAGCGTAGTTGTCTTGTTCTGGAGGCGGTCACATGCAAATGCTGGTACGTCACTTCGTACCGTGACGTCACTTCTTACCATGGATCCAGAACGAGCTGTATTTAGAGCTTGATTAAATAAATGATTCGTTTATTATGGGGAGGAAGTCTTAAGCTATGAAACTTGCAGGACGTTTTAATGGTACAAAGACCTCTTATATACCAAAAGATCAAGGCAAATTTGGTTTCTCATGTCATGACCCCTTTAAGTAAGTTTTTTTTTTTTTTTTTTTAAGTTTTTGAAAGTAGTCTCTTAGTTCACCCAAAAATGAAAATAATGCCATTAATGACTCACCCTCATGTCGTTCTAAAGCCCTTAAGACCTCCGTTCATCTTCGGGACACAGTTTAAGATATTTTAGATTTAGTCCGAGATATTTCTGTCCCTCCATTGAAGCTGTATACAGTATACTGTCCATGTCCATAAAGGTAATAAAAACATCATCACAGTAGTCCATGTGACATCAGTGGGTTAGTTAGAAGTTTTTGAAGCATCGAAAATACTTTTTGGTCCAAAAATAACACAAAATAAGACTTTATTCAGCATTGTATTCTCTCCCGGGTCTGTTGTGAATCTGCGTTCAGGACTCCGCTGATGGCGTAAGACGCTGATGACGTGTTATCTGGTGCGCCCGAGCTTCGTTTACAGTCTGAGGGAGACGCACGCTATATTCAAGCTATTCTACATTGTTTGCGTGGATATAATTTTTTTAATGGTGCGTAAATGTGCATGTCGCGGATGAGACACTTTTACAGCGTGCGTTTCCCTCAGTCTATAAATGAAGCTCTGGCGCATCAGATAACACGTCATCAGCGTCTTACGCCATCAGTGTAACTGTGAAGGATTGACAACAGAAATCTAAAATATCTTAAACTGTGTTCCGAAGATGAACGGAGGTCTTACGGGCTTAGAACGACATGAGGGTGAGTCATTAATAACATTATTTTCATTTTTGGGTGAACTAACCCTTTAAGAGGTCTTAATCTTAATCTCACCAAGGCTGCATTATTTGATCAAAATCTTTCTTAGTGTTCTTTGAGGAACATTATCTGTACCATCGTGTGCCTTTTTTTCTGAGAGTGTAGTAAAACCATGGTTCATTTTATGGTTACTATGGCTTTACTATCCTGTTCTGTAATTGTTGTTCAAGCAATAGAAAATTGTTACATTTTATGGTTATTATGGCTTTACTACAAAAACCATGGTTCATTTTATGGTTACTATGGTTTTACTAAAAAAAAAAAAAATCTGATATCGTGGCAGCTCGAATGACATCAAACTGCAATATCATGTTTACCAGACATTACTGGAGCTTTCAGAGGGACTGGGTTTGATGGTCAGATGAGACCAAAATAAAGCTTTACGCCCAGTGAATAAACCCTTAACGTTTACATCAAAAGCTCCCTTCATTTATTATTTTGACTCAGTTAGATATTATTTAATATATAATAAAATCTTATTTTTCACAGAGTTTGTTTTGCTGTTAATATTCAGCTCATTTTGTTACTTGATATCAGTGTCAATATGCAGGGCTGCATTTCCCAAAAGCATTGTGTGCCCAGGTTGATCGGGAAGACCATTGACACCAGTGCTTACGGTGCTTTTGGGAAACGCCATGGCATGAGACCAAACCAAGAGAAAGGGCACGGGATCGCTGTGATTTGTTAAAAAAGAAAAAAATATATAAAGGCAATTCAATTCAAATGTATTTGTAGAGCGCTTTTCACAATACACATAATTTCAAAACAGGTTTACAGAAAGAGATTTTAAGTACTTTTGTACCTGGCTGAAACATTATTATCTTAAAAAATAAAATACAAATCAAAGCAGCAGATGGCAGAATTATGCATCTAACACCTAGTTTATTATTCATAAACAACATTAATGTTTTTTTTTCATAAAAATGTAATATTTAATATGCATGCTAATGGTGTAGTTGAGGAATTTTGCAGAAAATAATTTGTGTAATTACCATATACTTCCAGCAGAGGCCCCATAGAGATCCATTCATTTTTCTGGATGTGCCTAACTGCTCTCATAACAGCTTTATATATATATATATATATATATATATATATATATATATATATATATATATATATATATATATATATATATAGCCTATATATATATATATATATATAGCCTATATATATATATATAAATATAGCCTATATATATATATATTAGGTACAGTATGAACTATATGAATATATAATTATATGAATATTGAAGTTAAGAAATGGTGACTTCTAAGTTATGATTCGGCTGGTTGCTGATGTATTGTGCTAGACTTTATTAATAATGTATTTATGTGAAATGTATTATTGATGTTTATTTGCAGGCTTACACATATAATGCTCCAGTATATAATGTAAACCCACCATCTCCATCAATATAAGCAGTGAGGCAACTTCTTTCTCCTAAACTCTCATTCCATTACCATTGATTTTTGGATGAAATTTAAAAAGTATTTTCAAAACGAATCGCGGGTGCAAATGTGATGTGCCCACATGTGCTGGTATCCACATATATGTAATATTTCCCCCCTGTCTACATACCCTTGAATTTAAAACCAAGATTTCATATAATGTTTCTTGATGACTACTAGCTTTTCCAGTCTTCATACTCATAAGAGCTGATACAGAGTCACTACATACTAGAATGTCCATATACGCTGAAGAGTCGGCGTGAGCGAGCACTGACGTCATCGGCCTCCAACGCACGCGCGCACGGGACACCCCTGCAGCCAATCAGGGCCACGCAGATTCAGCTTTACTAGTAGCCTTCCATTACTATTATTTTACAACGGAAGTGACTCCAGTTACTAAAGGTGAAAGGAACTTTTTTAAAGTTTAAAAAAGTCTAAAATGTATCAAATTCACAAATAAATAGATTAAGATCTGCAAATGAATGTAAAGAGTTTCACACACACACACACACACACACACACACACACACACACACACACACACACACACACCACACACACACACACACAAATCTAATTCACAAATAAATAGATTAAGATCTGCAAATGAATGTAAAGAGTTTCACACACACACACACACACACACAAAAATCTAATTCACAAATAAATAGATTAAGATCTGCAAATGAATGTAAAGAGTTTCACACACACACACACACACACACACACACACACACACACACACACACACACACACACACACACACACACACAAACACACACACACACAAAAAAAATCTAATTCACAAATAAATAGATTAAGATCCACAAATAAATGTAAAGAGTTTCACAAAAATTTATGAAATTCACAAATAAATTAAATGAGATAAAAAATTATAAATGTTTTATTATTTTACAAACACAACTCTGCCTGGCATTTATTTGTGAACCTGTGCATTTGTAAATCGCTGCATGCATTTGTGGATTTTGAAACACTTCTAGCGTCGACGTGAAGAGAAATCCACAATTAAAGTGGACTCCACCCACCGCGTACTCAAGCCAATCAGATAACGGCCACATTGAGCTGGCCAATCGCAGCACGTTCTCGCTACAACCAATCACGTTTGGCTTTACACTCGGGGTGATCTTGCTCTGAAATAACTTTGCTCATTCCTCATCCATCTGCATTAGCTCAAATAGGAATACGCATAAGGCCCATACAATTGCTACAGCAAAAGATGTTTAAAATTTTGATTATTTTAGAATTAGACCATTAGACTGTGTATCAAGTTAAGCCACAATTTTAATGAGCCTTGGAAAAAGCCAGAGAAACAGCGCTTTACTTCTCTGTTATGGGAAACAACTTGTTATGGAAACGCCACGTTATTCAAGATAGAACAGAAAAGCATCAATAGCCGCGTTTCCACTGTCGGGCCGGGTCGTGCTAGTGCGTGCCAGGACCAGTCGCGTTTCCACTGCCACTTCCGGGGCTTGATCCGGGCTTACCCGAGGCCAGCGGCCAGGATTTCTGGCCCGTCGAATACCTTGGTCCAAAGCGGGCCGGCTCGGGCTAGAGGAGTGGCTACAAGCAGAGGCGGGGTTTCCCTGAGTCGGGAGACGGGAGCGCCAGATAATTCTGTCAGCATTAAAGACTTTTTAAATAATTTAACTCACTTTCATGTTTGAATGCCTTCTGTTTGTGATCCGATGTGGATTCTGTATAAGGTAGAAATATTTAATATAGTATAAATACGCGATGCAAAAGACTATGCGTGCTAACCATTACCATAGTAAACGCTTCAATATACGTGTAGTAAAAAAACAGTTAACTTGAAATCAGACCAATCATGAAGGCCATCACAATCATGTTTTATTTTATCTGTCAGTAGCCTACTCATCTCTTGTTATGCCGGACTATAATAAAATAAAATAAAATAAAATAAAATAAAATAAAATAAAATAAAATAAAATAAAATAAAATAAAATCATAAAATAAAGCAACTTTTTTTTGGGAGCTTCCTCTGTTTCTCTGATTGGATATATCTGTGGCCTACTGGGAGAGAGTGCTAAAGCTCCTCAGCTCGTATTTTTGGTGGCATGTATTTGTAGAAATTATCATTCTTTCTAAATGTGATGTAGCTACCAAATAAACAGAAACAGACGCGACTGAAGAAGTAGCTAAGTGTGTCCTCTTTCTTTTGTGAAATAGACCAAACGGTAATTTATTTCTGTGTGACTATGTGCGATTTTGACAAATTAAGGCGAGACACTACAGGTGAATAGGGTACAATTTTAAAATAATAGATATCACCATGAAACTTCCTCAGTTGGTTACTTACACAGGTTCATAAAAAAAAATTATTACAAGTTTTTGAAATGTGTATGTTTAATTATGCAAATTAGGCATTATCTCATGAAATATGCGCAATTTTGCATATATTTTCACGGGATAGATCTGAACATATGAATAAGCCAGGTGCAAAATTAATTTTTCATTTTGATTACACACAAGATGCAAAAAGATGTTCTGGAGATATGCTTTCATTACCTAGGAAATCTAAATTTACTGTCCATAGCCTTTAAAAATAGATTTTCGACATATTGTTTTTATTAAAATGTCACATTAATCAGGCCAGGAATGATTTATTAACAAATCCCTCTGAACATATCTTCAGAATACTGCTAAGTGTATAACTGGAAAGTGTGGTGTACATCGGCTGAGATGTGTCACTGAAGAATGACAAAAAACTCATTTTGAGAAAAAGGCATTTAAAGATTTGTAATGTAAAAAATCATACTTTTTAAGTGGAAACAACTATTTACTGACACAATATCTTATCAAATCATTAGCAACAACAATACAAACCACCTAAATCACATCAAAACTTATAAACACAGCATTTATGGCCTTTAACTGAGCAGAAAAACAGTCAAAAACACACATCTGAATGTCAGAGCGCGTCACGTGATGCATCTGAACCAATCAGGTTGTCAGAAATTGACATCAGCCAATGAGATTTCGCTTTTAGGGTTAAATGCCCATTATTCTTTCACGATTGGTTGCTGATAAAAAGGAAATTACCATATTTGGATCCGACAGCATTGTACAGAAGAGAGAGAGCTTTCCAGATGTGTGTGTGACTAAAGGAAGAAGACAGAGATCGCGGAGCAGCGCGTTGATTTAGAACGCCAACTTTTGTTGAATTTCAGAGAAATCTACAGACACAAACAGACGAAGTGTAGTAAAATAAAGACCTAAATGTGTATTTTGGACTTTTTTTTCACCACAAGTCTGAAAGAAGACATGTTATTGAAGACAAATAGGTCAAAATATCAAAATTGACCAGTGAAAAAAAACAATGTTTTTGCCTGCCGTGTCTCGCCTTAATTCATTATGAACAATGTATCACTTTTTATTGTAAACTTGTGGTAAAACATTAATGCTTGGGTTTTAAATATTCAAGTTAACAACAAAAACGCTTTTATCATGTTTGTTTTGCGATGCACGCGGTTTCCAGTGATTTCTTTCTGATTAGTTTTCTGATAAAACTTGCATTTGTTGGTGAAATGATGGGTTTGTGTGACGTTGTTCCAGAGAGGCGTGTTACGGGCGTGTTTTAGTGAAGCGCTGTGGAGCTTCTGGCCCGACAGTGGAAACGCAGGCCCGGTGCTACTGGCCCGAGGCTATTAGCCCGGCATCAGCCTTAAGGGGAAGCCTATGGTTAACAATGGGAATTTACATTCAGAGTTAACACCTTTTTGGGGGTAGGAGACCATTTTATCTAGAGACCACCTTCCTTTGTGTGCCAGTTATCTTAAAAACCTTATTACCTTTTGTTTACTTATTTGGAAATGGGACATTTGTATCAATCACTCTGAGAAATTTCAAATGATACTAAACATAATACTCAATGATAATCATCCACATTAAACCCTATTTATATTATTGTGTGAGTTTTAGATGTGTATGAGAGAGAATGAAATGTAGATTAGGTGAGACTGCATGAGGGGGAGTTCAAATGTTAATTTGCAGCAATGTCCTTCGTCTACTTGAGGAGTGGTATCTCCACTGGTTTTTCCAGTCTTACATATCCATACATATGGAGCGGCGGCGCAGCCAGTAAACCACGCGTGTGTGTGTGTGTGTGTGTGCGTGCGTGTGAGAGAGTGAGTGCAAAAGTGAGTTTTGTTTCATTATATACCAAAATCAAAGCTGACACTG
>JARPMJ010007308.1:0-44064 GCA_033366665.1 Phoxinus dragarum | reverse complement strand
ACATTCCAGCTTAAAGGTTGTGTAGGTAAGAATTGTGTAGAAGAACTTTTTTTCAAATTGGCTTAAACTGTCTTTATATACCAATACATAATTAAAATGTAAGTACTTTGAAAAAGAGAGTATAAAAATTGAGTGACTGTAGTGTATTTAATCTTCAAAAAACACAGCTCATTAATTCCTACCGGGACGAAACAAGTGATTGGCTTGCGCGACTGTCACTCTCCGTCGCCATGACTACCGCCGCTATTACTGGCTCCGCCCACGTGCGCGCAGTCGCACCCGTTTTTAGGTGGGAGTGAATGGAATTAATGAGCTGTGTTTATTGAAGATTAAATACACTCGAGTCACTCAGTTTTTTAAACTCTCTATTTCAGAGTACTTGCATTTTAATTATGTATTGGTATATAAAGACAGTTTTAAACAAATTTGAATAAAAGTTTTTTTTAGACAATTCTGACCTACCCTGCCTTTAAGTAAGTTCAGTGATGTTTAATTTTTGCTGTAAAAAACTGTAAGCCGGCTATTCGGCCCAACTTCCGGTTTCTCGAACAGCCAGTAAAGGACGCGCGTGTTCAAGTCTTTCAGCGTCTCCAAATGAATTTTGGTTAAATAAGACACATGTTCTCAAATGCAATTATCTCGTTTTAATCTGACTCCATGAATTAAAAAAGGTTCAATGTGCAATAAGGTTATGTTTACACTTAAAATAGTTACAACATGATGCAATGATAATTTAAACCATTTGTACCCAGCATAAATTGTAAAATATTACCAGAGAAAGAGAAGAAAGAGAGAGAGAGAAAGGCTGAGAGCCTTTCTCTCAACACCGGCCCAGCATCCAGAACAAAGAGACCCCGATAGAGCAAGCACACCTTCCTTTATACTGTTTGCCCAGGTGATATGGGGGATGGGGAAAACCACCCTCAAATGGCTTCCCCAGTTTTCTCTAAACTTCTATCAACCTTATTATCTTTTATTTTATCTCTCTGGATATGAGATATCTGCTGTACCACTCACTTTGAGACCTTTCAAATGACACCAAAAACATAAGTTATTGATAAACATTCACATTAAACCATGTTCTTGTGTGAGTTCTTCGTTGTTTCTGAGAGGAAGTCAGGCTGTATGGGGGAGGTCGAATGTTAATTAGCTAGCAGGGCCATTTTGTCTCAGACCAGGGCCCCAACCAATATTTTCAGTCTTACAAAACATTATCGAACATTTAGCGAACTCTTGATATTGTTTTATCGAGAAAAATTATATCGCGATAACTATCATCATTGTTTTATCGCCCAGCCCTACTCTCCCCTGTGAAGGATCCCTCTACCACTCTACAGAAAAAGCGTTGTCGGGATAATTTTGGTTTCGCGTATCTACCCCGAAGTGATAAAATTCTGTATAATTTTTTTTAAGGCCAGACAAGTAGTTTGTTAAAGGTGCAATGTGTAATATTTCTGAGGATCTATTGACCGATATACAATATAAGATCCATAACTATGTTTTCAGTGGTGTATAAAGACCTTACTTAATGAATCGTTTAGTGATGCACCGATGTGAATATTGTGGCCGATACCGATAACCGATATTGATATTGCTGTTATGGCCGATACCGATATTTACCGATGTCGATATCTCTGTATAGAAAACACATTTTATGATAATCAAATAAAGAGCTATTTTCCAAAACACGTTTTTTTTTTTTTTTTCATTTATTTTCAGTAATGACTGATATTGGGCACCTTTACCTGTGTGTACCAGATGCGATAAGATCCAGCGACAAATAATTCTGTCCACTCTAGCCGCGACGCAACTTTGAGATGCGTACAAATCAATCAAAACCCAGAGCCAATCAGAACAGCGTGTGGACGGGCTCTCGCGTCAAGTGCACAGCACCAGAGAGTAATCTTGACGGCAATCGCAAGAAAATGGACAAGTAGCCTAGCTACATAATCAAATTCACAAATATTACACCATTTAAACAGTATTCAAATACATAGGCTACTGAGTTACTTAATCAATCTTTGTCAAATAATACATTTGTTTCTTCAGTTTGAACGTTCTTGTTTCCATTTGTTTAATTTCAAGATCTGAGGTGAATTATCCAGTGTTGCTTTTACAGCTACAAAGCTGGAGCACTAAATTATATTAAAAGTCACATTACACGCTTTTTAACATTAAATAAAGTACATAACAGTGCCTGAGATTATCATTGCCACACATTGTGTTTGTTGTTCCAGCGCGACGTTGCAGAATAGAAACAGTTTCTAAAATAGAATACGTCGCGTGTCGCCGTCGCGGCTGGTTATTAGAACATAAACTCTGATTAACATGGAAAAGATGCCTTTTATTGCGTGTCGCGGCGTCGCGTGTAGTTACACGGTGTGATGACTAGTTCGCGCGCCCACAATGAAGTGCGCGCCCCTACCCACAAACACGGGTTCACTTCAAACCTCGCCCCGTCCAGCACGGGGAGATATAACAAATGTTAATCGTGTGCCGGGTGCCCACTATAAAGTACGCACCACTACACATAAAAACTGTTCCCACAGTATCAGTTATTCCCCTCGCTCTGACGAGAGACGTGATAAAGGGTGCACCCTCTGTAAAGCGCGCCCCCCCTACACACGAGCGCTGTTCACAGCGCTGAAATGCGCTCGTGCAAAAACAAACATCCCCGCCCCCACACGCAAGTCAAATACACAGGAATGATAATCGGCCTGTTCACATCGGCCCTATTTTGACATCGGAACGATACCGATGTGTAAAATAATGACCATATCGGCCGATATTATATCGGCGGCCGATATATCGTGCACCACTAGAATCGTTATGTTTTTATAACCTTAGAATGAGTCATTTATATCTACATAAGCACGGGCACCCCCTAAATGAAGGTCGACATATTGTGACGTCATGTTTCTAACGTAGCCGACAGCGAACACACAGCGCTACAGAGTTTTGCTATGTGGGGAGAAATGTGCTGGTTACCCCCCTAACTTCTCATTCGAGTTTGAAAAGGGAGGGATAGGCCGCAAGTGACTTTCTGTTTGCACTTCGCAAAACTCACCACTAGATGCCGCTAAAAATCACACACTTCACCTTTTAAGGCTTGGTTTGTAGGGAATTACAAACCTGTGCACATATATTCAAATGCGCATAACTATAGAATTAATTCTTGATGTGCACGTGAGCGCCATCAGCGTTTCTCATAGGTTCGCGTTTAAAGTCTGTGTAGAGAGAACGGTGTCATCTTAGCGGCCTCTAATCTAATAACTAATGATCGTTGCGACGGAAGTGAATCAATCAAAACTTACTTTAGCTGGAAAATATCTTTATTCAAGACCGCTATAAAGCCAAAACAATCTGTTACCTTAAATTATACGTTTATCACTGTAAAGCAGCTTTGAAACAATCTACATTGTTAAAAGCACTATATAAATGAAGATGACTTGACTAAAAAAGTTATTAATTTAGTTAATTAATTTATATATGTCGTATATCGTCCAGCTCAGTTCAGTTCTCACCGTCTTGATCCAGCATTGTCGTTATAAATGATATAATGAGCTGACCAAGATAAAAGTTCAGCTTGGAATGAGAAGTCATATGAAGGCTTTGAGTCCTTTTGTTCACGTTCTGTATGATCACGCCTCTGTGTCCCGGTCTCTGTGCGCCTCAGATCCGGGTCAAGCCGGACCACACAGGAGTGGTTACAGACGGCGTCAAGCACTCGATGAACCCCTTCTGTGAGATCGCCGTGGAGGAGGCCGTCAGACTCAAGGAGAAGAAGCTTGTGAAGGAGATCGTGGCCGTCAGCTGTGGTCCTCAGCAGGTTCAGGTAAGAGATACATATTTATATATTACAAGTTATATAGAGATACACAAGTTATATGTAAGGGATAGGGGTGTCACGATTCTCCAAATCCTCTATTCGATTAATTTTTCGATTCTAAGGTCACGGTTCGATTCGATTCTCGATATTTACATTTATTTTTTTTAAAGCGCAGGTTGCTATGCCATTTTTAAACAAGACTTGCATAATATCTGACCTTTGTTCGCAATGTACCACACTACATTGTCATTTAAATCATTTATTAAGAACATAATGTAACACTTAACTTATATCTTCAGTCAATTGGAAACTTACGCAAAATAACCTGCTAGTTTCTCTTTTGTAACTGCAGTCTTCACAGAAGATGACATTCAAGTTCACAACAATACAAACAAACAGTTGTTGGTTTAACAGATACATCTATGCGTCGCGCAGCGCCACGTCTTTAAAATCCGGCGCCCGGCAGCAACGGCTCGACGCAGCAACAAAATGTCCTCGCATTCCGCGTCCTGTGTGAAAATCCCTTGACTCGCAGCACTGCAACACGCGTATTTTTTCCGCTTGACAAGCCGACCGAACGTGACATGGGGGCGTGGCAGCATCGGCGATTCCATTTTTTTATTCAAAGTTCGAGATTGTGACCTAATTTCGGTTGTTTTCGATTTAAAATCGAAATCATGACCCCCCTTAGTAAGGGATAATGTAGAGCGAGGCGATTGTTATAGCTAATACAACCCCGACAGGCTGATCAGGACCCCGACGCGAAGCGTCACTATAACAACCGCCTCGCTCTACATTATCCCGCTTATTACATGGCTACCTACCAAATAAATCAATAATTCGACACAAAATATTGATTTAAAAAGGAGTTTATGATTTAAAAACGATTGTATTGCTTCCTTTAGAACACCATGTCCATGGCAATGCTCTGTTTTTCATGGCAGCGGTGTGTTATCAAGAAATAACAGACTGCATTCTACATTAGAATTTAACCAAGCCATGTAATAATTAGGGGTGTCAAAATTAATCGTTTCTACGGTGCATCGCGATGCAGACGAGGACGATTCGGTTTCGGTTCAGTAATAGCCCATAACCGGTTATAATGTACTGACGCATTTCTAACGTCAGCACCGCGTGCTTAGTCGCGGCATACAGTGGCAGAGGGAGGCGAAACGCTGGAGCGTGCAATAAAAAATGCTCCAACCACTTTAAAAGCCGACATTTGGGCACATTTCGGCTTTTATCAACAACACGGTAAGCCCGACCTTGACAAGACACACGCTGTGTGCAAATCATGTCACGCAAAAAATAAAATATGCAGGGGGGTAATACCACAAACATGAGAAATCACGTCAGTCGTTTCACCCCGAGCTGCAAACGCCTGTAAGTGCCATTGTGGATCCAGCTCAGCCAAAAATGTATCAACTTATATCAACGTTGCCGCCAAACTCAGTGAGAGGATAGAGAATTACCAGAGCAGTGGCATCTTTTATTGCAAAGTATATCGGCACACAGTGATGGGCAGTAACGCGTTAGAAGTAACGCGTTACTGTAATCCCATTACTTTTTTCAAGTAACGAGTAAGTAAGGATTACAATTGCAAAAACAGTAATTAGATTACTGTTACTTTCCCGTAAGGATGGCTGCGTTACTGCGTTACTGTGATGTTGTTTCGTTAGACTGTCTCGTGAGTCGTGGCTTAATTTGAGCCGGAACACGCCCGACGTTGGATACGGAACCTTTTTTATTGGATCTGGCACCTCCTATGTCACTATGGAAAATTAATCGCCTAAATAAAATAAAAAAAATACTATTTGTGTAGCCTAGTGTTCAATGTTGTTATCGATAGAGCTGCGCGAATGGGGTATTATTAATTTAATCCGCAACCGCATCACAAAACTCATCATCCGTAAATGCTGATGCGAGCCGCGAGAAAGCCTTTGTCTGTTCTAGAAAGGATGCAGCAAAGATATTTAATGCTAATGTATCATGAGACATCGGCCTACGCTGAGTTTCATTCATTTATGAGGTGCGCGCTCTAGTTAACAATGAAAGTGAAAGTGAACGCGGCGCGCCGGCTCCTCCATGTCACGGTTATTGTCTGCTATATTTGCCTTGTATTTGTTAAATACATGCAAATGGTTGATGAAACATTTATTAAAATAAGATACAAAAAGAATTGAATTTATTCAAACGAAATTCACTTTAAAGAAAGGCTTTTAACAATGTAATGCAAGTGAACGCGGCGCGCTACCGCCTCAATGTCACGGTTATTATATTGTCTGCTATATTTGCTTTTTATTTATTAAATACATGCAATTGGTTGATGCAATATTTATTAAAATTAAGATACAATTTATACAAAACGAAATTCACTTTAAAGAAAGGCTTTCTACGTCTGAGAGACTTTCATTTTAATTATTTTATTGCTGTATTTTATTTGAATCTATTCGAAATAGATGATTTTACAAAAAAATATTTGCATTTTATATGCTGGAATATGCAGAAATATAAGTTAACAGAAGAAGGACTTTGTGTATTTCGTTAAAATATGGTGGACTCTGCAGAAATTGGTTAAAAGTTCAACATTTTTCTTCAAGTATGAGACAGTTGCATTTAATTAAATTTTTTGGTTGATGCAATGTGCATAAAGTTAAAATATTGAAACTAATTAAACAAGTTTTAAAAAAGAGAATGTTTAATTTGATTCAATTTTAGATGGTGGAATATGCAGAAAGAATATAATTAGGCTGAAAGGTCTGCTTTTATAGCGTATTCAGGTCGTGCATCATGTTTTTGAAGTAAAGTAACTAGTAAAGTAACTAGTAAAGTAACTAATTACTTTTGAAAATAAGTAATCAGTAAAGTAACTGGATTACTTTCTTGGAGGAAGTAATCAGTAATCAGTAACTAATTACTATTTCCAAGTAACTTGACCAACACTGTCGGCACATTACATTAGCGATGACTGGAAGATTTTGTCTCATGTGCTGCAAACGAGAGCCGTTTATGAGTCTCACACGGGTGCTCATCTGGCAAAGCTACTGTTTAATGTCGTGGATGAATGGCAGCTATCACATAAGGATGTAGTGCTTGTAACAGATAATGCATCGAACATGATCGCTGCAGCTCAATTCGGAACATTCCCTCACGTAAAATGCTTCGCGCATACGCTGAATCTGGCATCCCAGTTTAAGCCCACTTTAAGCGCGCGCTCTCCAGGCTTTTGGGCAGAATCCGACGAGTTTTATTTGATGTTTGATACATTCAAGAAGCGTGTTTTCAGGTAAAATTAAAGGTTCAGTTCATATATCTGACTGCTTGTATTTATTGACAAAATTGTATACATGTGAAGCAAAATTGAAAAATAAGGATGCAGTGCATCATCAATGCATCGTGATGCATCGAGATAATCGAATCGAACTGAATCGATGATTTGATAATCGTAATCGAACCGAACCGTGAGACCAGTGTAGGTTCACACCTCTATAATAAATATGTATATGTACACGTGAATATCGTGCAAAAGTTCATTTATTTCAGTAATTCAACTTAAAAGGTGAAACTAATATATTATATAGACTCATTACATGCAAAGTGAGATATTTCAAGCCTTTATTTGCTATAATTTTGATGATTATGGCTTACAGCTTATGAAAACCCCAAAATTCAAAATTAGTAAATTAGTAATATTAAAAAAAAAAAAAAATCATTCGTTTCTGATGTCGCAGTACATCATACTTTCATGAAATCATGCAACATACTCTACCTTGTCTGTGGACATCGTTCATTGCTGGATAAACAGCGAGCGACGGTAGGCTAAATTATTTACGACAGCGGTAATGGACAATTCCACTTCCAACCTGTAGGGCGACCGCAGAGGAAAAGTGCTTTAGTGTTGCTTTAAGATGTTATGATAAACTATATCCCTTTATCCACTGACGTTCTGAGTTGTTCAAAGCGTTTCTAAGGCTGCTGATTGTTAGAAGTAGGGCTGTCACTTTTGTGAAAAAATCCTGTTCGATTTTTGAGACATAAGTGTTCATTGAATCAATTGTAAAATCGATTTTCCATGTCTAAAGACGTTTCCATTTTCCAACCAAACATAGGCAAATCCACTGGACAACTAACAGGCATTAGGACGAGCGTAAAGAGGGCGCTTGAGATGCGCACAAGTCAGCAATATTTCTGATGATTTATTGGCGTGAAGTTTCGTGCACAATGACAAACAGGAGTGCAACATTCAGGGATTGAAATTAACACCCACCAATCCGCCAAATGCGGGTAAAAATGAACTTTGGTGGGTAACGCTGTCAAATCACAAGCCAATTTGGCGTGTTTCTATGTTTACTCACTTTGCTGGGTAAGTTTGTGTAGCCAAATCTGCGCGGATTTAGCGCAAATATGCAACTCGTGAGTCTTCATGATATATTAAATACATTTCTGGCTTACTTGAACACACACGTCACTAAGCAACAAACAACGGTGCGCTTGCTCACTTGTATTGAAGTAATAGCGAATATTAAAAAGCATTTGGTGAAAAGTGAATTCTGTGTATTGTATTGATCTGTCCACCTAAAACAACTTTTTTGGTAAAAAAAAAAAAAGGCCTTTAAAATCGATTCCCTATTTTCATTTTCGAATCTTGGGTTGGTTGGTCCGATCGATTGTGCAATCGATTTTCGAACGTAAAGTGACAGCCCTAGTTAGAAGGCAGACTGAGATGGTGAACGTGAACATGGTTTGTGTATCATTAGCATTATAAGCTGTTTGATAACAGTCAAGCAAAAGGCTAATTATATGAATTACCGTTATGTGTGCGACGTTGTAAAGAGCAACACCATTGTGCAGCGTTTACCTCGCTAAGTTGAGCGAGTGGATCTCTGAGCTGAGTGAGTGAGTGGAGGCGGGGCTCATTTACATATAGAACCGCGTATACTAAATGAAGGAAGGGTGTCGAGTTACATTCAAACTATTTTAAGGCATGAAGATCTATTTTTCACAGGAAAAAAACATTTAAACGTGTAATTTTGGTGATCAAAGATTAGTTTTAAGGGATAAAATGATTGACTACAGGGGGACTTTAAGAGTTTTGTGTTCCTTTACTACATGCGGAGAAAATATAAAACCACATTTCATTTCTGGGTGCGTTATATTAATATCTGTGCTGCAGGAGACGATCCGGACGGCTCTGGCCATGGGTGCGGACCGCGGGATACATGTGGAGGTGTCTGGAAAAGACTACGAGACGCTCGGTCCCCCTGCAGGTCTCCAAGATAATGGCTGCTCTCGCTAAGAAAGAGGAAGCCGATCTGATTATTCTGGGTAAACAGGTAGCTGACGGTTCATTATTGTACAGTATTAACACATTACTGAATATTCATCATCAGTTGATTTCATGATACTGTGTAATCTTCCTCTGTTAGGCCATAGATGATGACTGCAATCAAACCGGACAGATGACGGCAGCGCTGTTGGACTGGCCGCAGGTTTGTTCCCATCTGTATATTTAGTCATGTTTGATAAAGAAAGCATCACTATTACTATGGACTGGATTTGAAGACCCTAGCACAGAGGTACTCAACAGGCGGCCGGCGGGCCGCATCCGGCCCATCGGCATTAATTTTATGGCCCGCGTCATGCAAAAGATGAATGCACTTTTTTGTTTTTTAGCTCAAAAGTTGCGCCAATATTAGACAGTGTGACTAATATGTAGCCTAATACCGCGGACGCTTTGGATAATCCGTGGGTCGATTAATAAAAAATAACATTCATCATCGTCATTGTGATGTGTGTGGAATGTTTAATGGGACTTTATATAGCTACTTGATATCTCCGAAATGTACCATTAAAGCGGTAAAGCTGTCAGGCAACTTTTGTGCGTGAAAAGAACTTTTTATATCAAATTAAATAAAACAAGCTGTGTTACTATATGACGAATGATAAGACAGCTATACATATTGAGAATTATTGACTGAATTGAGCTCTCTTTAGCGTCTGAATGGACAAATACACTGTCTAAATGTCCGTTTTGGAGAGTATTCACGTAAACACAGTCAGTTATGTCTTTCCAGATCATACAGTTGTGAGAATATCGGATGTGCATCAGTGCAATTGGATCTGCACACTTGGTCTTAAAGTGACAGTGCGTAATAAACCTAATGCCTCTGTGCACTTAATATTAATCAAACAACAAAATAAAAAGAGAAAAGCATTCACTGCTCTTTAATGAGAAATAGCCTGTATTTGCTCAATGATTTTCTTTATACATTTTGAGGTTTTTAATACTCGGAGTATGAACTCATTTTTTTTGCATTAATATCGCAAGAAAATTGTTAATACACTTTTTTGTTCCATATAATTTTTTTATTTCATGTTCAGTATTACTTTAAATAGGACAAATACTAGCAAGACAGGTAATAAACTGCATTTCTAAATAAGTAAAAACTAAAAATATTGTCATAAATACAGTTTTACGATGCAATTTGTAATTTGTGGCCCTTCACATTTTATGTGGTTTACATGTGGCCCCCTTAGCATCTGAACTTGAGTACCTCTGCCCTAGCATCATGGGTAGTGATTTTTGCATTTTTCTTCAGACAATAACCTTCTTGACACTTAGTGTTGTCGGATTATTTCTGACGCTTGAGATCGAAACAAGACGCTTCCAGTCCAATACTGCAATTATCCCTTTATTTGTCACAGTTTCGATACCAAAACACATTATAATCCACAAGTTTGCATGTCCACATATGATCCTGACATGGTCAAAAAAAAATTGTTTCCCTCATTACTTACACCTGACTGCACTTGCTCTCTGGCTACATATATGTGACCCTGGACCACAAAACCAGTCACATGGGTCAATTTTATGAAATTGAGATTTATACATCATATGAAAGCTGGATAAATAATCTTTCCATTGATGTGTGGTTTGTTAGGATAGGACAATATTTGGTCGAGACACAACTATTGAAAATCTGGAATCTGAGGATGCAAAAAAATCGAAACATTGAGAAAATCTCCTTTAAAGTTGTGCATTTATGTTCACGATTGTGCTGCATTCACTCACAAAAATACATGTTTTATATATTTACAGTAGGAAATTTACTAAATATCTTCATGGAACATGATCTTTACTTAATATCCTAATGATTTTTGGCATAAAAGAACATTTTTGACCCTTTGCTATTGCCACAAATATACCCGTGCGACGTGACTGGTTTTGTGATCCAGGGTCACATATTATATACTTATTAAACCCACACTCCACCCAGTGTCCAATAGTGGAACTACAACATATTATAAATAGAGCATAATGGCTCTTATAGTGCAAATTGAGTCTAAATTGATATTTGCTCTGCCTGTTCTGTCACATTTCTTTCTGGACTGAGAGTGTCCCCTCTCCCGAATTCCCCCGAATTATTTTATCATTTTCTAGGGAACGTTTGCATCTGAGTTGACCTTCGAAGGAGGCAAGCTGAAGGTGGTGAGAGAAATTGATGGTGGATTGGAGACCATTATGATCAACATGCCAGCCGTCGTGACCGCGGACCTCCGCCTCAACACTCCCAGATACGCCACACTGCCCAACATCATGGTACAGTAATGCAACACTGTGCTTCTCTGTGCAAGTTTTTTTGGTAACACTTTACAATAAGATTGATGTATTAACTATCATGAACTAACCATGAGCAATAAATGTGTTACTGTATTTGTTAATCTTTGTTAATGTTAGTTTATAAAAATAAAGCTGTTCATGTTAGTTCACAGTGCATTAACTAATGTTAACAAGATTTTAATAAAGTATTAGTAAATGTTGAAATGAACATTTACAAAGATTAATAAATGCTGTATAATTGCAGTTCATTGTTAGGTCATGTCTGCTAATTTAGTTAACTAATATTAACCTTATTGTAAGGCGTTACGTTTTTTTTTTTTTTTTTTTTTCTTCTAGCAATACCAGGATCGATAAAACTGTTAAATGCATATATGTAAATGTATACATTACCGGTCAAAAGTTTGGTATTAAAATGTGTAATGTGTTTGGAAGAAGTCTCTTATACTCACAAGGCTGCATTTACTTGATCAAAAATACAGTAAAATTCTGAAATATTACTATAATTTAAAGTTTCTGTTTTCTATGTGAATATATATTTTTAATTATTTATTTCTGTGAGCAAAGCTGGATTTTCCAAATCGTTACTCCAGTTTTCAGTCACATGATCCTTCAGAAATCATTCTAATATGCTAATATTTTCATATTTCACAATATTGTTGTTTTTACTTTATTTTTTTATTGTATAAATGCAGCCTTGTCAACAGATATTAAAAATAGAAATTTGTCAAGGACTCTGATGTAAGGCTAAGATGTTTTAGTGATCCATCTCACTGGTTTTACTGGATTTTCCCCCCATACTATTTAATGCAAGCATAATCTAATTTTCTATTGAGAATTAGCATTTTTAAGTGGTTCCCTCAGGATTTGTAGATGGGAAAAGCACTTTTCAATTTAAATTAATGAAATTTTATGGTTAACATTAAATTGACGAGACATAATTTTTCAAATGACCAACATAAGTGGAAACTTAAGCTGGGAAGAAAACATTCTGCAAAACTTGGCATGTATTAGTTTTATTTTTTTGTGCCTCCGTAGAAAGCGAAGAAAAAGAAGATAGCGAATGTGAAGCCCGCAGACCTGGGAGTGGATGTGACCTCACGGTTGGAGGTGCTCAATGTGGAAGAACCTGCACAGAGACTCGCCGGAGTGAAAGTGGAGACCATCGAGGATCTGGTGGGAAAACTGAAAGAGTCTGGAAGAATATAGAGGAAGTAGATGCAGGAGGGGCAGTGCAGACTAAAACTGAAGGTAAGGACATAACACTCACTAACTTGCTTCTCAAAAATGTTTTGCACAAATAAATGAAGCGGTAATTTAAAGTAGTTCCTAAAGTAGTTCCAGGCAGGTTTTGACAGCTCCATATCACTGCGCCAAATGATTTCAGTTATTTCACAGCAAAAGAACCAAAACCCACAACGACACTGACCAAGCAAATAAATATAGTAAACAATAGGATAAAAAACACAAATTATTTCCAAGTAATTACATTTAATTATCTATGGAAAGCACTTTCTCTTTCTCCTGCTCTCTCCCCCATTTTTCATAAGCTGTAAGCCATAATCATCAAAATTATAACAAATAAAGGCCTGAAATATCTCACTTTGCATGTAATGAGTCTATATAATATATTATTTTCACCTTTTAAGTTGAATTACTGAAATAAATGAACTTTTGCACCATATTCTAATTTTTCGAGCTTCACCTGTACAGTACAGGCACATAAACAAAACATTCACGCACATAGAAAATTGTCAGCACTGCCGTGCGACTTTATCAATAAAATAGACTTTTTAATTCTATCTAAACTAGACTAAAATAGCAAAACTAAACAACATTTCTCAATATTGAGGCAGTTGTTTTTGAAGCACTTAAACTTAGTTTCACTATTAGTAGACTGCTGAACACTGAGACATGCAGACTCAGGTAATTCTCACACACACACACACACACACTCTCTCTCTTTCTCTCTCTCTCTCTCTCTCTCTCTCTCTCACTCTAATAACTGCATTCGTCTGCATATTAATGTCTCAAGCCTTCGTTACTAGCTCTAAAATTACATTTTGGAATTAGCAATGGGGGCTTGGGATGAGATGCGTAATAAATTAGTTTGAGATGAGCGTTTTAAGAAGAAAAATCAGACAAATGTCAGAAAAAAAGGAAAAAAAATCGTAGTATTAGCAGAATAACTGAATAACTCCAGGCCGTTTAATTATTAGGAAAATAATGCACACACTTATAACGCGACACTTCACACCGTGGTCGAATTTACCGCCTATTTTTCTAATAATTCAACAGCTCAGGGTGAATTATTCCTTACTTAATGCGACAACTGAGCAATACCTTTTGTTATACAATATTTACTGTATTAATACAAATACAAATACCCATTGTTAGTTCATGTTAGCTCAGGTCTATTAACTTAAACAACTTTTGATTTTATTAATGTGTTCTAATGTTGAAATGAACTAATATATGCTTTAGAAGTCTTTTTCATTGTTAGTTCTACTAATGTTAACAAACGAAACCTTATTCACTGATTAAAGGAATAAAACACGAGGTCTAGAAAAAGGTTTTATTCAACATGGAAGCAGCTTGCCTTGTTTTTGGCTGCCGCATTATAACAAAAATAAAAATGTCATGTAGTTTTAATACTCATGAATTGGTAATACATGTTATATGTTGTCCTTTTTTGTTTTCTGTAGGTCTTTTATATCTGGTGATGGAGCAAACTGCTGTTGATCAAACTTTGAGGCCAGTAAAGTCTGCATCGGCCCTGTCACAAATCCAGACCAGACCCATGTAGTTTATATATTAACTGTGTTTTTGACTCTTAGTTCTTGTGAATGCTGAGAGACACTGATCCATCTACGCCCATCTGTCCCAGTGAGGGCTCACCAGTTCTTCTGTGCATTATTAGAAACAGGACATCAATATATAGGGAACACTTTTGAATGCACTAATAAGCCACTATATTTGTTGTATTGATATGTTCAGTCTAAATCAGAACGGTCTGTGCCTCATGTCATTTAATGTGTGATGAAAAACTAGTGTACTTTGAATGAGGCTTAGAGTTTATTGATGTTGTTGAAAGTTAAGCATCATTTTTAACCAGACAGTGTCTCTCAGCATGAAGACAGAGTAAACCACGTTACCACAAGCGCCTCTACATGAGTCCTGATTGTACAGTATCATTTGATGACAATAAAAAGTTGTCTTTTTCATATGCACATCATTATTGTAAGTCTCGTTCATTTTGGGGTCTGTATAATTAGCTTTTCTACTCTTAAAGGTATAGTTCACTTTAAAATGAAAACTGAATGAAGACATCGGGTAATCTCTCACAGTTCTCTGCTTTATCCTGTGGTGTACGGTTACTTTTCAAAGCCATTCTGCACGCTTAGTTTAATAATCCATATATCATGCATATAACTTGGCATCTCAACAGTAGTGTTGCTCTTCAGAAATTGAACTAAAAAAATGACGTTAAAATTAAGGACGGGTTTATACTCTAGGAGTTGTATATTCATAATGATTTAATTGCTTAACTTTTTTTACATTACATTTACACATTACATTTCTTTTTTTTTAAAGAATCAGATTTTATTTTGTTTATTTTGGCTTATATATACCGGTACTATTATTACTATATAATAGTACATATATAAGCCAATATTTCCTATACATATTTTAGTGATATATCTGTATGTATAGGCCTGTATGTCAAATATGTATCAAAATGTCTATGTATGTAAAATATAGGCCTGTAAATAAGCTAAACAAAAAAAATAACAAATATATATAGATACAATAAAAAAAATGTTTTGCTTGTAAGTAGCAATCATTACTAATTAGTGCATGTATTATTTTTATGAATAGTTAATCAACAATTCTGTCATAAATTTCTTGACCTCATGTTGTTCTTCTAAACCTGTTATGTATGTTTCTTTCTTTCTTCTGTGGAACACATAAGGTGTTATTATTATTAGGACTATTATTATTATTTATTAGGCAAAATAAGCCATTTTAGTATTAATTTTTTTGTATTGGGGTGGGGGCTGTCAGTCAGTCACTAACAATCTGCTGTACGTCTCTTTTGTTTTCCACGGAAGAAAGAAAATCGTAAGTTTGTACGACTTTAATTTAAGTTTGAAATGACAATTTGGGTTGAACTGTCGCATTAAACGCAGGACGCTAAGCCCCGCCCACTCATTCACTTCGTGTGTGTGTGTGTGTGTGTGACAGATTTCTCCAGGTAAATCTCACCTGGACGGAGGAGTTTGGGAATTTCTCAGGGATGTGGAGTGAGTGACTTCACAGCTATTCATCATTTTTCGAAGGAACATGATCATCAAAATTAAAACTCTGACCTACAGCTTTAGTTTGAGTTTGTCGACATGCAGACGCTGTTTAGTTTGATTTGTGTTCTTTTGTTTTTCACTGCAGGTAAGTCAAAATCAAATCTCATCATTTATACCTATAAATGAATATATTATTATTCATTGTATTGTAAGTGACAGTCTTTAACATAACTCAGACTGAAAACAAAAAGGGATATCAATATCCATCAAACATATTTACGTTGTGGAAACTTCTGTGGCACATTGCATTTCTACTATGGCAACACATAACAATGTAGAATTGTAAGATATAATGGTCATGTTCATTGTGATACTGGTATACTGGAAATGGATAATATAGGCCTAACTAAAATTTAAATTTTACTTGGAAAATATCATATAGCATACATAAAATGTATTTTAATAAAGGCCTTCTGAAGTGAAGCGATGCGTTCTGCAAGAAAAAATATCCATATTTAAAACGTTATCGACTTAAAATAACTAGCTTCCGGCAGACCGTTTATTTACCGTTTAAATATGGATCTTTTTCTTACACTAACGCATCGCTTCACTTCAGAAGGCCTTAATTAACCCCCGACGACGCGTGGAGAAATTTAATCTGGACTTCCAATGATGGACTTCCAAAGACACATCCATACATCCATTCACTCTCATTATGGATGAGCCAGGACATTTTTTTAATATAACTCTGATTGTATTCGACTGACAGAAGAATGTCATATACACTAAGGATGGCTTCAGGGTGAGTAAATCATGGGCTAATTTTCATTTTTGGGTGAACTATCCCTTTAAGCAATGGCCCTGAACGGTGGTTCAATGTCAACAACCAACAATGTCAACAAAGACAACAACTTTTTGGCCATGTTGTTAAAACGTTTTGCCAACGTTCTGTGTTTGCTGGGATAAAATCTCAGTGATTGCAACAAAAACGGTTACGTACATTTTCATGCACAATTACATAGCCTTATGAAGTCCTTGTGGTGTGGTATTATAATTCTAGCAGTTTTTCAATCGTTTTTGTCCTAAAAAAAACTATTGTCAGTCACTAACTTAGTGAACTTGATCAGTAGGATCACTATTAGGTCAGCCAATGATCAATTAAATGTAAGTTATTTTACATTTTTGTTTAATTCATGTTTCAATTTACTTCATTTTTGACAAAGTTAATGAATGCCACTTTCTCTTAGTATATAATCAAATCTTAATATAGTTATTTAGGTAGTATATCTAACATCTGGGCTTTGTTTAAAAGTACCAATTCACCATTGTTGACACATTTACCCACTTTTTGAATAACATAAATAATCACATTGGGAGGTAATGGTTAAGGTAATTTAATGTTGTAGATTTCAGGGTTAATCTGTACATTGAAGAAGCAAAATCTTAGATGTTTTTACTTGTACACTTGCAAATAAAGCAGAGTTTTGCAAGAATAATTATTGCTCTTTTTTGTCCCCTAATACTATAGGTAACGTATGTTATCTGAGCATCTCCCCCACGGGACCCGTATCGGTTGAAGCTCTTGCGAGCACCAATGTGACGCTCGGTGTGTCTCACGCTGGGGTCTCTCGGCCTGAGGTCATGTGGTTTATGGGAGACCGTCTGATCGCCAGATGGACCATTGGCGACGGCTCGCTTTCAGGTGTTGCTTTAGACGTTTTAAAACCAGAACAGGACGGATCCCTCACCTTCAGAAATGTGTCCCTTAGTTATAATGGTACATACACTGTGGAAATGACTCAAATCGGGGAGGCAAAGGTCAGCGCTACATTTGACCTCTTTGTTTACGGTGAGTATGGAGAATATGGCTGTGGGTGGTGGTAACATATTATAATTAAAGATAGATGGTTATTGATGTTTATATTTGGCTGTATTGATCAATAACGGATTAACAACACCTACTGGTTTGAACGTGTAGCTACTAGCAGTCTTGTCAAATAGATGTAGCTTTTTATTTATTTGGATAAGTGTTAAAAATTTAATTTTCAACCATTTAATTATATTTTTCATATACACCTTGTTCTTTAGATGCCATTTAAAAAAAAACATTCATGTAATGCATTATATATCTTTTCATAAATAATTGTAACCAAAGTTAAAATGCATAATAATATTTGCAGCATCTAAAATGTAACATTGGCCGATAGAATGTAACAGTGGCCGATAGAATGTAACATTGGCCGATAGAATGTAACATTGGCCGATAGAATGTAACAGTGGCCGATAGAATGTAACAGTGGCCGATAGAATGTAACAGTGGCCGATAGAATGTAACAGTGGCCGATAGAATGTAACATTGGCCGATAGAATGTAACAGTGGCCGATAGAATGTAACATTGGCCGATAGAATGTAACATTGGCCGATAGAATGTAACAGTGGCCGATAGAATGTAACATTGGCCGATAGAATGTAACAGTAACAGTGGCCGATAGAATGTAACAGTGGCCGATAGAATGTAACATTGGCCGATAGAATGTAACAGTGGCCGATAGAATGTAACATTGGCCGATAGAATGTAACAGTGGCCGATAGAATGTAACATTGGCCGATAGAATGTAACAGTGGCCGATAGAATGTAACAGTGGCCGATAGAATGTAACATTGGCCGATAGAATGTAACAGTGGCCGATAGAATGTAACAGTGGCCGATAGAATGTAACATTGGCCGATAGAATGTAACAGTGGCCGATAGAATGTAACATTGGCCGATAGAATGTAACAGTGGCCGATAGAATGTAACAGTGGCCGATAGAATGTAACAGTGGCCGATAGAATGTAACATTGGCCGATTGAATGTAACAGTGGCCGATAGAATGTAACATTGGCCGATAGAATGTAACAGTAACAGTGGCCGATAGAATGTAACAGTGGCCGATAGAATGTAACAGTGGCCGATAGAATGTAACAGTGGCCGTCAGAATGTAACAGTGGCCGATAGAATGTAACAGTGGCCAATAGAATGTAACATTGGCCGATTGAATGTAACAGTGGCCGATAGAATGTAACATTGGCCGATTGAATGTAACAGTGGCCGATTGAATGTAACAGAGGCCGATAGAATGTAACAGTGGCCGATAGAATGTAACAGTGGCCAATAGAATGTAACATTGGCCGATTGAATGTAACAGTGGCCGATAGAATGTAACAGTGGCCGATAGAATGTAACAGTGGCCGATAGAATGTAACAGTGGCCGATAGAATGTAACAGTGGCCGATAGAATGTAACATTGGCCGATTGAATGTAACAGTGGCCGATTGAATGTAACAGTGGCCGATAGAATGTAACAGTGGCCGATAGAATGTAACAGTGGCCGATAGAATGTAACATTGGCCGATTGAATTTAACAGTGGCCGATAGAATGTAACAGTGGCCGATAGAATGTAACATTGGCCGATAGAATGTAACAGTGGCCGATAGAATGTAACAGTGGCCGATAGAATGTAACAGTGGCCGATAGAATGTAACATTGGCCGATAGAATGTAACAGTGGCCGATAGAATGTAACATTGGCCGATAGAATGTAACAGTGGCCGATAGAATGTAACATTGGCCGATAGAATGTAACAGTGGCCGATAGAATGTAACAGTGGCCGATAGAATGTAACAGTGGCCGATAGAATGTAACAGTGGCCGATAGAATGTAACAGTGGCCGATAGAATGTAACATTGGCCGATAGAATGTAACATTGGCCGATAGAATGTAACAGTGGCCGATAGAATGTAACAGTGGCCGATAGAATGTAACATTGGCCGATAGAATGTAACAGTGGCCGATAAATCTAAAACCAAATTTTCAAATTCACACTTCTTCTTGAGTCTCTCCATCATTGTCTGACTCCAGTTTGAACATAAAAGGCTAAACGTTTTTGAAATGTTCAGTGCATGTGTGTGTGAGGTAAAAGGACACAAGCTCTTGAAGCTCCGCCCCCTGTGCCGGGAGCAGCAGCTCATTTGCATTTAAAGGGACAGACACAAAACGGTGCGTTTTTGCTCACCCTCAAAAAGTGACAATTTTAACATGATATATAAAAATATCTGTGGGGTATTTTGAGCTAAAACTTCACATACACACTCTGGGGACATCAGAGACTTATTTTACATCTTGTGAAAAGGGCATTATAGCACCCCTTTAATAAGTGTCTTTGCACCTTTAGCAGCAAAAACAGTGTTGGAGTTGGTAAGTGTGATTAATTTCCATGAGTCTCTTTCTCAATAGATATCATCAAGAACGCATCCCTGCTCACTGATTCGGATGACGCCGTTGAGGATGAAGCGAAGTTCACCTTGTTTTACAGCACAATGCGAGGGGAGGCCAAAGAGGTCAGGTGGTTTTTTAATGGGCTCCAGGTAAAAAATGCTTCTCATTATTCCATCGCTGGAAAGAAACTCACAATAAACCAGCCCAGGAGGAGTGACGCGGGTCGCTACACTGTATTACTAACCAACCCGTTCAGCAATGAGACGCTTCACAGGAACATCACAGTGCTGTGTGAGTGTATATGGGAATGTTTAGGACTCTAGGATCTTGTTACCTTTGGCAGAATGTCATTAAGATGCTTCTACTTTTCCAACAGTAGAACGTTTCATTTCCTACATCTTATGTTCCCTCTTTGGCTGCCTTTTAGATGGGCCAGATAAGCCAGTTCTCAAGGTCAGTCCCACAAAAGCGGTCTTTGTTTCGGGAGAGTCTCTGTTCCTCTCCTGTCAGGCCGAGGGTGAACCGGCTCCCTCCACATCGTGGTTTTTCAATGGCGAGTCTATTGCACCGTCTGGATCTGGAACAGTCCATCTCGCCAATCTTAAGACGAGTCAAAGTGGCGTTTACACTTGCGTGATGGTCAACTCCAGAACTAAGGCCACACTTCAGAGAAACCTCACTGTAATTATCTATGGTACGAGTTTGCAGTTCAGATTTAATATGGGCAAAATATGGGAATACAAGCATGTTAGGATGTTGTGCATGTAAATATTCTCTTCGGATGGCTTGATATTTTTTCTGCTGATGGTGTTTCAGGCAAGAAAACATCCAAAATACACATTTAATTGTTTATTTTATTTTATTACATTTTACAACTATATCTTTAAAGGCTTTGAGTTTTTCATCTCCACGTCAGCTGCACTTTACATACACCAGACTTTACAGTTTTATTCATATCTATATTCTGAAGGGTTTTAAAAGAGTTTGTTCATATATCATTCGTCTGATACTTTTTTTAGGCTATTTATTGGGTGATGAAAAGATCAGTATTGGCGAGTAAGCAGTGTCAATCACCAATTCAAAATTGTGAGAACATGGACGTGAACAAACGTGAACGACGCTCAGGACAGTTGACGGGGCAGTGCTGCATCATCACGAAAGTTAAAGTCTTGCCAATTTAAATATTCAAGCTCAAAAAGACATGAAAGGGAATTTGCGTCTCTGACAGCAAGCTTTTTCTTGTGCTTGAACAGACATTTATGTTAAAATGCCTGTATTGGCAAGTATCCTTAACTGAACGTAAAAAGTTGCAAAATAAAACGCATATGTAACAGTATTAGACTGTGGCTGTCAAATGCAGCTTTGCGGAGTTCAACAGCTCTGGCCGAGCTGTGATATAAACTAAAGGCTATTGGCTATTTTTTAAAAGGGAAGAGCTGCTCGATATGCCCCGTCCCTGTCTTCCTATTTCAGATGAAATTACGTCAACATTGAATAATGCTGCAATTTTTTAGGCACTTCAGTGGGACTTTAATTTTAATCAAACAAACAACAAAAGATAAAAAACAATCACTTTTTGCTCTTGACTGAATAACTTTTGTAACTTTAATAAGGATTAATCTGTTTCATGGCTGGTAAAAAATATTTATGGCTGGTATGACAAAAAGTAAGACCTGTGTAAGAGGGATAGACTTACAGCCTCGTTTCCATTCCTGTCAAATTTTTTATCTGGCGCTACCTTGACTAAGGTCTATTAGGCAAGTCATTTAAAGTAAAACCAGTCTGTTCATATGTTAGTCAATACAGATATGCTCTTATTAACTCTACTTTTCCTCCTGGCAGAGGCTCCTAGTGGCGGGCCGTCGTGTTCAGTTCAGACAGTGAATGGAGCATTGCTGCAGTTCCTCTGTCTGTGGCCAGGAGGCGCTCCAGAAGCACAGCTGTCTTTCCCCGGCCTGAGCCATAATGCCAGTGGATACGGCAATTACAGCATCACTATAAATGACACTCAGAGATTACATGGACAAGAAATCATCTGTAAAGCTGAGCATCCTCTGAATCAGACACAATGCAGTGTTATTCCCCGTAAGTCACGCGCTGTTTCTCACTTAAATCTCACATATCTACACTTATGTTGCAGATCAAATCAACTCTACTTGAAATTTTCTTGTATTTTAGAAATTATTTGATGGTGAATATTATTCATAAATAACTAATAGTCATCATAACTTCTTATATTATAAGGGAATTCTAGAGATATGAAGTAGAATTAATTTGTAACAAAATAATTTATATTGCAAATTTAGTTATGATGAATTGAGTTGCAGAAATCACTCTTTTACTCTTGCTATTAAACTTTGTGTCCTGCATACATAGGCAGAATCTGAACTGAAATGTAACCTAATAATTGATCGCTTTTGCATGTCATTAAAATAGTGCATACAATACACTGTAAAAAAATGTTGGTTTAACTTAAAAAAGCAAGTTACCTTGTTGCCTTAATTTGTAATAACATTTTTTAGTTAATACAATGAAGAAGAATCGTTTAATAAACAGAAACTCAAAATAGTATGTTATCTTCACACATTAGTTATCGAAGTTGATTTGACAAAAGATAAAAAGTTGTGATAACAAATCATGAAAATATTTGTTTACAGTGTAGTGTCATAAAATACTGAATAAAGAAAAATGTATTCAGTTTTAATAATGGCAAACAAGTTTTGTTGAAGTGTGTTACTAAGCTACACAATACCCTAATAAGAATAAAAAAACATTGCACACACTTATTGGGTTACAATTGTGCAAATTTAACAAAAAAAATTCAATACATTTGTATTTTGTATTAAGTAATTAACATTTATCTTGCTTCATCCACTTTGGAGGCCCAAACCTGCAGAAATTATAAATAAATATTATATATTACTGTGTATGTATATATTTGATATATATATATATATATATATATATATATATATATATATATATATACACAGGTGAAACTCGAAAAATTAGAATATGGTGCAAAAGTTCATTTATTTCAGTAATTCAACTTATATTTCAAGCTTATGAAAACCTTTTCACAATATTTTAATTTTGAATTTGGGGTTTTCATAAGCTGTAAGCCATAATCTTTGAAATTATAACAAATAAAGGCTTGAAATATCTCACTTTGCATGTAATGAGTCTATATAATATATTAGTTTCATATTTAAAGTTTAATTACTGAAATAAAGGAACTTTTGCACCATATTCAAATTTTTTGAGTTTATATCGAGTGCTCCAAATTGTTTGTTTGAGGTTTCATTTCAACCAGGAAGCTTTAGAGAACGGTAAGGCATTGGACCGAAGCCTGTAAGTCATGAAATGATGTTGCAGGTGCTCCTGTGGGGGTTCTGCCTGTAATTTTAACCAGCATGAGTGAAGATGAGCGGACGACGGTTGTGATCCACTGCTCTGCTGAAGCCACACCGGAAGCTCTTGTGCGCTGGATCAAGAACGGAGACCGCTTGCAAACTGGGTCCAAATACCAGATCAGCGCAAACACAACTCAGCTGTTTATTCACGATTTTAATGCCACCTCTTCAGATCTGGACACCTACACATGCACTGCCATCAACCCTCTCGGAAACACAACCGCGGACTCGACACTGCTCGGTATAGATTTATCATTAATAATGGGTTGTTTGAGCTTTCAGATGTCTATACCACTTAAAAACTTGAGCAAATGCATTGTGAACTTTAGGCCAATATAGAATCAGTCAGAAACTAAATTTTGAACATGCAATTCAGAAGTTTGAGGCCAGGAATAATTTTTTTTTTTTTTTTTTTTTTTTTTTACGAAATGAAAACTGTTTTTTTTAGCAGGGATGCATTAAATTGATCAAAAATCACAGTTTCCACGAAAATATTAAGAACTGTTTTCAACACTGATATCGAGCATCAAATCATCATATTATAGTGATTTCTGAAGGATCATGTGACACTGAAGACTGGAGTAATGATGCTAAAAATTCAGCTTTGATCACAGGAATAAATTACATTTTAAAATATATTCAACAAAAAATCAGCTATTTTAAATTGAAATAATATTTTCATGGCTAAAGTTTTATTACACTGTATTCAGCACAAACTCTGCTACAATAATATGTAAGCAGCATGTATGTCAAATTTTGTAGTTTGTCAAAATAACGCAAAAAAAATGTCGCTGAAATAAGGTCATGAAACCCAAACTGATTATTTCTTCACAAGACTTTTGAAAATTGTATCACGTAGCCTAGAATATTTGCTAAACTATATGAAATTCATCCTGTGTACTCATTCAGATAAGACAATATATTGATTTAAAATGTAAAATGTAACATGTAACAAGGACACTAAAATTAAGTGTATTTAATTACTGTATTTTCCATCAAATAAATGCACCCAAACTTTTGAACACTAGTGCATGTCTTTGAATTTTATTCTGTTCATCCACAGTAAATATTGATAGATGTGATTCTTCTCAAAACATGCAATTTCAATCTTTTGAAGGCCCTCAGATCTCAAATTCAAGTGTTTTCCTGAGTGACGATCAAGCAGAAGTAACTGTAGCGTGGCATGTTCCTCTCACCTCTGTCATTACAGGTACATGCATATAACCACGGGTTGCATCCATTCTAGCTTTATTTGAATAGTAATTAACAAGAAGCTTGCGTAATAAAAGTGTCATTGTACTTTTAAAGGTTTTGATATCCAGATGAAGGGTCCAGAACTCTCAAGCCCGTCTCAACCCAAACGCAACATCATGACTGACTTCCACACCATCCGACTGATGCCGGCCTCGGCGAGAAACACAACCGTCTCCGGAATCGACCCAGAATCCACTTACTACTTCAGGATCATCCCTAAAGCCGGCAGAACCGCAGGAGAACCGTCAGAGCAGCATCGGATTGGACCAGGTGACGAATCACACACTGAATAAATACGCTTTAAAGGATTAGTTCACTTTCAAAAAAAAAAATCCTGATAATTTACTCACCCCGATGTCATCCAAGATGTCCATGTCTTTCTTTCTTCAGTCGAAAAGAAATTTAGGTTTTTGATGAAAACATTCCAGGATTTTTCTACACAGAATGGACTTCAATGGCAACCGTCTATCCCAATGTTCAGAGAAGGAACAAATGTCCGTCTCAATGCAGCTTCAAAGTGTCGACACGATCCCAGTCGAGGAATAAGGGTCTTATCTAGCGAAACGATCGGTCATTTAAAAAAAAATGAGTCTCGTGGTGAGTGCACAGCCAATCAAAACAGTGTGTGGGCGGAGTCTCGCAGCGAGTGCACAGCCAATCAAAACAGTGTGTGGGCGGAGTCTCGCAGCGAGTGCACAGCCAATCAGAACAGCGTGTGGGCGGAGTCTCGCAGCGAGTGCACAGCCAATCAGAACAGCGTGTGGGCGGAGTCTCGCAGCGAGTGCACAGCCAATCAGAACAGCGTGTGGGCGGAGTCTCGCGGCGAGTGCACGGCACCAGAGAGTAATCTTGACGGCAATCGCAAGAAAATGGACAAGTAGCTACATAATCAAATTCACAAATATTACAACATTTAAACATTATTAAAAATACATAGGCTACTGAGTTACTAAAACAATCTTTGTCAAATAATACACTCGTTTCTTCACAGTTTAAACATTCTTGTTTCCATTTGTTTCATTTCAAGATCTGAGGTGAATTCTCCATTGTTGCTTTTACAGCTACAAAGCTGGAGCACTAAATGATATTCAAAGTCACATGACACGCTTTTAACATTAAATAAAGCACATAAACAGCGCCTGAGATTATCATTGCCACACTTTGTGTTTGTTGTTCCAGCGCGACGTCGCAGAAAAATAGAAACCGTTTCTAAAGTAGAGTTGTTGCGGCTGGTTAGGACAAAAACTCAGATTAACACGGAAAAGACGCACACTTGTAGTTAGGACACGGTGTAATACGTGGCGCATCTCAGAGATGGTACACGACGGGCATTTGTGGTTAAAAAGTATATATATATTTATTTATTTATAGGAAATGACCGGTCGTTTTGCTGGATAAGACCCTTATTCCTCGACTGGGATCGTGTCGACACTTTGAAGCTGCACTGAGACGGACATTTGTTCCTTCTCTGAACATTGGGACAGACGTTGCCATTGAAGTCCATTCTGTGTCGAAAAATCCTGGAATGTTTTACTCAAAAACCTTAATTTCTTTTCGACTGAAGAAAGAAAGACATGAACATCTTGAATGACATCGGGGTGAGTAAATTATCAGCAAACATTTTTTTTAAAGTGAACTAATCCTTTAAAGAGCTCACCTAATCAGGAATCAACTTGTTTTCATTGAGCTTTAGAGATAAAAGAGCTTTATATATATATATATATATATTTTATGAATCAGGAAACACATTTATAAGTGGAACTCAGGAAAAAAATAGACACTTCCATGCAAAAGTTTGGGGTCAGCAATATTTTTAATGTTTTTGAATGAAGTCTCTTATACTACATGTGTTGGTCAGCTTCTAATGCTGTAGGTGATGTTGTTGTTGTTGTTGTTGTTGGTCAGCTTCTAATGCTGTAGGTGATGTTGTTGTTGTTGTTGTTGTTGTTGTTGTTGGTCAGCTTCTAATGCTGTAGGTGATGTTGTTGTGTTGATGTTGTGTTGTTGTTGTTGTTGGTCAGCTTCTAATGCTGTAGGTGATGTTGTTGTGTTGATGTTGTGTTGTTGATGTTGTTGTTGTTGTTGATGTTGGTCAGCTTCTAATGCTGTAGGTGATGTTGTTGTGTTGATGTTGTGTTGTTGTTGTTGTTGGTCAGCTTCTAATGCTGTAGGTGATGTTGTTGTTGTTGTTGATGTTGGTCAGCTTCTAATGCTGTAGGTGATGTTGTTGTTGTTGTTGATGTTGTTGTTGTTGGTCAGCTTCTAATGCTGTAGGTGATGTTGTTGTGTTGATGTTGTTGATGTTGTTGTTGTTGTTGTTGATGTTGGTCAGCTTCTAATGCTGTAGGTGATGTTGTTGTGTTGATGTTGTGTTGTTGTTGTTGATGTTGTTGTTGTTGGTCAGCTTCTAATGCTGTAGGTGATGTTGTTGTGTTGATGTTGTGTTGTTGTTGTTGTTGTTGATGTTGATCAGCTTCTAATGCTGTAGGTGATGTTGTTGTGTTGATGTTGTGTTGTTGTTGTTGTTGATGTTGGTCAGCTTCTAATGCTGTAGGTGTTGATGTTGTGGTGTTGATGTTGTTGTTGTTGTGTTGATGTTGTTGTTGTTGATGTTGTGGTGTTGTTGTTGTTGTTGTTGTTGTGTTGATGTTGTGGTGTTGTTGATGATGTTGGTCAGCTTCTAATGCTGTAGGTGATGTTGTTGTGTTGTTGATGTTGTTGATGATGTTGTGTTGATGTTGTGTTGTTGTTGATGTTGGTCAGCTTCTAATGCTGTAGGTGATGTTGTTGTGTTGATGTTGTGGTGTTGATGTTGTTGTTGTTGTGTTGATGTTGTTGATGTTGTGGTGTTGTTGTTGTTGTTGTTGTTGTTGTGTTGATGTTGTTGTGTTGATGTTGTGGTGTTGTTGTTGTTGATGATGTTGGTCAGCTTCTAATGCTGTAGGTGATGTTGTTGTGTTGATGTTGTGGTGTTGATGTTGTTGTTGTTGTGTTGATGTTGGTCAGCTTCTAATGCTGTAGGTGATGTTGTTGTGTTGATGTTGTGTTGTTGTTGATGTTGGTCAGCTTCTAATGCTGTAGGTGATGTTGTTGTGTTGATGTTGTGGTGTTGATGTTGTTGTTGTTGTGTTGATGTTGTTGTGTTGATGTTGTGGTGTTGTTGTTGTTGTTGTTCAGCTTCTAATGCTGTAGGTGAAGTTGTTGTGTTGTTGATGTTGTTGTTGTTGATGTTGATGTTGGTCAGCTTCTAATGCTGTAGGTGATGTTGTTGTGGTGTTGATGTTGTTGTTGTGTTGATGTTGTTGTTGTGTGTTCAGCTGCTGGACTCAGTGGCGCCTCCATCGCTGCTGTTGCTGCTGGAATCCCCTGTGCTGTTCTCCTCCTCCTGGTTCTGCTGGGCTTCATCTACTGTGGGACACGTGGTGAGCGATGCTTCAACTCTCTGTTGCTCAACTGTAGAACATGTAGAACCTGCAACATCAAGGTCATGGGTTTAATTCCCAGGTAACACACGCTGGCAAAATGCAGGCCTTGAATGCACTGTAAGTCACTCTGGATAAAAGCACCTCCCAAATGCATAAATATAACTGTAAATCAGCCAATAATAATAATAATGAAACATTTCTGTTTTCTTTTTTTTAGCAAATATCAAGTAAATTAAACATTCAACATTTTTAATTGCAAAATAAATACAGAAACACATAAGTGGAACAAAGTGGGAAAAAATGCATACTACAGATAGACAGATGGTAAGATTGTTTATGTTTTTGACAGAAGTCTCTAATGCTCCATTTATTTGATAAAAAATACAGTAAAAACTGTGAAATGTTATTACAATTTAAAATGGCATTGTAAGTCACATTGGATAAAAGCGTCTCCCAAATGCATAAATACAACTGTAAATCAGGCAATAGTAATAATTAAACATTTTTGTTTTCATTTATTTGAGTAAGTATCGAGTAAATTAAATATCTAATTCTAGAATAATTTTTTTAATTGCAAAATAAAAAGTTTGAGATCTTATATCACTCTAAAAAGGGTTAAAAGTCACGAGGTTGTTGCGTTTATAAAACTTGAATTTATTAATGAATAATCTTTAGAATAATAAAATAATATAGTAATTTGGCATCTTAATAAAATAATAAATACAATAAACGTGCAATCACCAGTGTTAAGTATCATTGACATAATGTATAATGTTTTAACTTGATTTTATATTATTTTCTGCTTTCATTTTAATTTTAGTTAAAGTTTTAGTCATTTTGTTGTGCTTTTGTCATACATTTTTTTTTATATATGTCTATATAATATTTATTAAATTTTAGTTCTTAGTTTTCATTTATTTCGTTATAGTTATTTTAGTTCTTAAGGGAAATAGCTAAAATAAAATACTTTTTTTTTTCAGTGCTTATACTTTACAATAAGGTTCCATTTGTAACAAATGTATTGCTCATTGTTTGCATTCATTAAGTTTACCTAATGATACCTTGTTGTGAAATGTTACCATTTCAGTTATTGTTTATTAAGTGTGTGTTGCATTTTTACAGTGGCATCTCATAGGATCTGAACTAATGCATGAATCTGTTCTGACTCTTTCCCCAGCAGACCGAAGCCCCAGGTATCCTGTATCACGAGCCGTGGAGAAGGTAAGCGAGCCCATTCTTGTGTGATACTGAGGCTGTTCTTCATCTTCTCTTAGGCCGTGTGTCGACCAAAGCGTGTTTTTTTTCATGCGGCTGGCGTATTTTTTCAATTGTTTTCAATGGGAGCGCCGCGTTTTTAAAACGCCATGAGCGTACCGTCCAATCACAGTGGAGGAGGGGCGGGACTAATACCACACGACCAACCGCCACATTCTGCTTGTACAAACACGTCAACTGTCAAGTTATCAGGGTTTCTTTGCCTCAATGTCTGCCCAAACTTGAAAAAGGCTTCAATCAGTTTGAGGGTGCGTGGAATAACTCAAAACATCGAATTCTTCATCAATCATCATCGAAGCAATTTATTGAAAATCTTTCAGCAATGACTTGGATCTTCTTGTACTCGTTTTCAAGGATTATTTCAGATGGTTAGCTTAACAACCTATACAGAAACCATAAATATATCAGTCACTACAAAGTACAAACAACATTGTTAAAATATTCACAGTTTACATAGCAACTTAACAGCAATGTAAAATGAGAAGCATTTAATGCAGTTAGAAAGTTAGATGCTAAAATTGCTAGCATCAACAAACAACTTCCAAACATACACAAAATTTGTAGTCATTAAAAAAAAAAAAAAAAGTCTTTGTCCTACCAGTAGCATCTCAAAGTTGATGAACACATTGTGGCTTTTCCCAGCAGTCTTTGAACAACCTCAGCATGTGGTTTACTCCAAACTCAATCGTCACAATGCTGATTAACAATCTTTCTCCTTTGGCTTTATAACCACCAAAACCACCAACTTGGGTCGGAGAAGCACATCCACTGCTAACAAAGATCTCTCTGCCTGTTGGTAATCACACACACCTGGTTATGTGTGGCATGTGCAGTTTCAATGGCCAATCAGCTTCCTTGTTTCTCCCAGGTTGCACTATGTGCTCACAAACAATAGGCTACACTTATTTTGATCTCACATCTCTTTATTTAACAATGATGAATCTATACTTTTAACCATTCAATTTTTTTTCTTTTTTTCTCAAATTTAACTTAACATCAACAGATGACAACAACAAGCATATTAACGGAACAAAATCATTTAAAACGAGCCAGAGAAAATACGTTACATTCTATTATACCATGGTCTGGGTGAATACTCGACTCTGATTGGCTGCAGGGTGTCCGTTAAAAAGTGATAGAGGACACCTAGTAAAGTAGTTCTGGTGAAACTGCCTGTTTACCATTCGAAATTAATAAATAAATGCGCTGCCTACAACAGCTGTGAGTAACCATAGCAACAGGCAGTTGAAAAAAATGCATTTTTGAACCTGAAGGGTTCTACAAGCTGAGCGGACTATAAATATCTCCGGTTGCTAAATAAACCGTCAGGCAAGTTATTATTTGTAAAAACTAGATTTAGCCTAATTAAAATATAAACTAATGTTTTAAAAATGTTTTATTTGGCAAGTGACCATGGTATAAGCGGGTTAATGCCCTCCGAGGTGTCCATTGTCAGGTTTTAATGGACTTCGGCAGAGGCAACCATCCTCCGCTGCGCGTCGGGCGGTTCACACCTCGCCGTCGTCCATTAAAACCTGACAATGGACACCTCGTCGGGCATTAACCCTTACTTATTACATGGCTTGATTAAATTCTAATGTAGAATGCGGCCTGTTATTTCTTGATAACACACCGCTGCCAAGTATAACACACCGTTGCCATGAAAAACAGAGCGTTGCCATGGACACGGTGTTCTTTAGCGGAAGCAATACAATCGTTTTTAAATCAATAAACTCCTTTTTAAATCAATATTTTGTGTAAAATTTGTGATTTATTTGGTAGGTAGCCATGTAATAAGCGGGATAATGTAGAGCGAGGCGGTTGTTATAGCGAATACAACCCCGACAGGCTGATCAGGACCCCGATGCGAAGTGTTCTTCGAAGAATGTGTAAAACAAAAAACAGTGGTGTGTAAACCAGCACCCTTTTTACCTCCTCAAAAACACCTCTTCACAGCGACTCGTTTTGGTGCATGTCTCTTTAAATGATAATGAGCAACGGCTCCCCCCCCCCCCCCCCCTCTTCTGTGTGGGGGGTGTCGACACAAGACACGTAAAGTGATGCCTTGGTGGACAGTATACAAATGGCTGAGGGTTGAAATATGCTAATACTGGAAAGATGCTATTACGGAAAATATGCTAATACAGGAGATATGCTAATACGGGACAGTCCGTCAGCGGTCGTGGGCGGAGCATGAGCAATATGACATCACATGCTTGATTATTGAGAGTGTTTACACTTTTTGAGGATTAAAAAAAAAGGAGTGAATGGATTATTTTTTTCATTGTATGGTGGTTGTGTCCACACACAAAGACACATTTATATGCAAACACCATATTAAAAGTGAATTTTGCCTCCGATGACCCCTTTAAGTGTGTTCTCCTCTCTTCAGGTTGTGGTCTGTCGATCGACTCTGAAGCCTCAGAATCTGCTGAGAGGACGACTGAAACCTCCTCCTGAGTACAGACTCCCGCAGGTACCGCACCTGTCGATCACTATCACTCAATCTGACGCCTCTTTTGTGTTCACTGACTGTTTTTTCCTGTGTTTTTTCACATGGTGCAGCCTGAGCGGTCCGGTCCTTTGCCTTCAGTGAACCCGTGCGTGAGAATGGCCACCAGAGTGTGAATCTGAGTGAGCTCACCCATAATATATTGCACATCTGGATGTTGCAGAGTAACACCGTGTCCTAACCAGACGCGATGCGATAAGATTCCAGCGTCAAATAATTTGTCTGTCCACACTAGACGCGACTGTGAGATGCGTCAAAATCAATCAAAACCCACAGCCAATCAGAAAAGTGTGTGGGTGGAGTCTCACTGTGAGTGCACAGCCAATCAGAACAGTGTGTGGGTGGAGTCTCGCGGCGAGTGCACAGCCAATCAGAGCAGCGTGTGGGCGGAGTCTCGTGGCGAGTGCACAGCCAATCAGAAAAGTGTGTGGGTGGAGTCTCACTGTGAGTGCACAGCCAATCAGAACAGTGTGTGGGTGGAGTCTCGCGGCGAGTGCACAGCCAATCAGAGCAGCGTGTGGGCGGAGTCTCGTGGCGAGTGCACAGCCAATCAGAGCAGCGTGTGGGCGGAGTCTCGCGGCGAGTGCATAGCCAATCAGAACAGCGTGTGGGCGGAGTCTCTCTGCGAGTGCACAGCCAATCAGAACAGTGTGTGGGCGGAGTCTCTCTGCGAGTGCACAGCCAATCAGAACAGCGTGTGAGTGGAGTATCACGGTGAGTGCACAGCCAATCAGAACAGCGTGTGGGCGGAGTCTCGCGGCGAGTGCACAGCCAATCAGAACAGCGTGGTGGGCGGGAGTCTCGCGGCGAGTGCACAGTGCTTGACTGCAATCGCAAGAAAATGGATAAGTAGCTACATAATCAAATTCACAAATATTACACCATTTAAACATTATTAAAAATACATAGGCTACTGAGTTACTAAAACAATCTTTGTCAAAGAATACACTTGTTTGTTCACAGTTTGAACGTTCTTGTTTCCATTTGTTTAATTCAAGATCTGAGGGGAATTCTCCAGTGTTGCTTTTACAGCTACAAAGCTGGAGCACTAAATGATATTCAAAGTCACATGACACGCTTTTAACATTAAATAAAGCACATAAACAGAGCCTGAGATTATCATTGCCCACACTTTGTGTTTGTTGTTCCAGCGCGACGTCGCAGAAAAATAGAAACCGTTTCTAAAGTAGAGTTGTTGCGGCTGGTTAGGACATGTGTAGTTAGGACACGGTGTAAACATGTTCCTGGTCAACATATTTTGTTGGTACTGGAACAACATTTCGGTCTGAAAATGTTATCCTGACCATATCCCTACCCCTAAACCTAACCCTGCCCATAAGCTATCCCGGTCACACTTTATTTTACAGTGTCCTTGTTACATATGTTACATGTACTTACCATAATAATAACAACTGTAAATTATGCATAATTACATGCAACTAACCCTCAACTAAATCCTAATCATACCCTAACCCTATAGTAAGTACATATACTTGCCTAATATTACTGATATTATATATATATATATATATATATATATATATATATATATATATATGATGCCTTATGATTGTATTTTTAATGCATTAATTATGCCTTGTAATGCATCGTATAATGCATTGTATGATCTATATGAAAAATTGTAACCGCACCGTTATACTACATTATATTATCCTTATGCCTTTAGAAAGTATTATGCATGACAACAATGCATGACAAACAACCAATTTCAGAGGTTACAGGAATCTGTGAACATTATGATGCATTTGAACTTTTGTTACAATTATTTATGAAAAAGACATAATGCATTATGTCGTTATGAATATCTTTATATCTTAATATAATATTAATATCTTTAAGTAAAGTGTTATTATCTTATCTAATACATTTATTAATGTGTTTGCAGCCCCGATTTGAACAAGCATCGCACATGAGCATCTCAGCTGCAAACATGGATTTGTTCTTTAATTCTAACTGTATTTTAATTGCACCTCGTTAGTATGTGAGCAATATATCAAAATTACAATGTTTCTGTCATTTATTCTGAAATAAGAAGTATTAAAAAAACTTTTATTTAGCAAGGATGCATTAAATTGACCAAAAATCACAGTAAAGTCATTTTTAATGTTAATAAATGCTGCTCTTTTGAACTTTCTATTCATCCATGTTTCTCGAGCATCAGATCATCATATTATAGTGATTTCTGAAGGATCATGTGACACTGAAGACTGGAGTAATGATGCTGAAAATGACAGTTTACAATAATATTCAGAACACAGCTATTTGAAATTGTAATAATATTTCACAATATTACTGTTTTTACTGTATTTTTCATCGAATAAATTACTTTTTTCAAATAACATAAAAAATAGTGTAATATGTGATGTGTAATACGTGATATGAATCACAGCCAATAAGAACATTTGTATTATATCTTTTGACTTTTGCAAAAGCAACATTGTCTCAAACTTGTCAAGATGCCGAAGTCTGCGATGAAACTCTTGAGATCTCAATATAAACTCAAACATTTCTCATCAAATGACTGGAGCTGCTGTTTGCATTCATGTTTTTATAGATCTATACTCTTATATGGACTTACTTGTATATATTATTATTTTTTTATTAGACTTCTCTTTCCTTCTAAATTTCTATTTAACTTTCCTCCATACAAACTTATTTAATATTAAGATATTAAGTTTCGTTTTCTGAAAAGTTGATCAAAATGAAGTGAGTTTGTGCTTAAAACAAGAACAAATATCTGCCAATAAGGTCAGAAAAAATAAACAAATTAAAAAACGAGATTATTTTGTCTGACCTTATTGGCAGATATTTGTTCTTGTTTTAAGCACAAACTCACTTCATTTTTGATCAACTTTTCAGAAAACGAAACTTAATATCTTAATATCAAATAAGTTTGTATGGAGGAAAGTTTGGAAATAGGAGAGAAATTTAAATAGAAGGAAAGAGAAGTCTTTCCTAAAAAAATAATTTATGAATGTTTAGAGATTAGTACTGAAAAAATAAGACAAAAATACTGAGGAAGGAAGTCATTTTTTGCAGTGCTGAGAAGGTTTTTCTTGCTAAAAATTATTATTATTTTTTATTGCTCCTCAATGGCACCATATTCTTTTCTCATGCACAAAAAATTATCTACTGTATATGAAGCCATTATAAATCTCTCATTATCACATCAATGTCATTTCGGTTGCAGCCAAGTAATTGACATGTTTTTATTTATTTATTTATTTATTTTATTGAAAAAATAAACAAATGTACATACAAAATTGGTATTGAATAAACAGTATTAACAATTTACAATTCTCAAAGGCAGACATATATGCAAATTACAATAAGTAACAAATCGCACTCAAATCACACTTGTTTCAACCCAATTTTGGGTCAAATATGGACAAACCCAAACGTTGGGTTAAAAAATTTATTTACAAATTTAACCCCACGGCTGGGTTTATCCATTTTTGACCCAAAAACTGGGTTGAAACAGCCCAGCATTTTTTACAGTGTACTATCACGAAGGGCAAGGAAGAGGAAAAAAAATGATAAAATAATAATATTTAAATAATTGAAAGATCGACATTGATAGCAAAGTGAGTTATTATAAGTGTAGCAAGGAGCTGTAGGGTACTGGAGCTCATTGAAGAAACTGACTACTGTAGTACACTCTAAAAATTGGGTTGTTTTTAACCCAATTTTGGGTAAAATATGGACAAACCCAGCCGTTGGGTTTAAATTTTTATTTTACATTTTTAACCCAAAGTTTGGGTTTGTCCATATTTTACCCAAAATTGGGTTGGAAACAACTCAGCATTTTTTAGAGTGTAGCTTTTTAATTTGTAAGGGTACAAAGAGAAGCAGCAAAATCTTTAAGTTTATCAGTAAAATGAGGAATGGACAGAGGGGTTTTCAAAAATCTGCATTTATTAATTATTTGAAAAATTTAGCACGTTCAAAATGGTTATTGATCAAGTAGTGTTTTGAACAATCTTTCTTAAGTACACCAAACGCGTGTGTGTGTGTGTGTGTGTGTGTGTGTGTGTGTGTGTGTGTGTGTGTGTGTGTGTGTGTGTGACTCATGCACGCTGAATGAAAGTGTGCGCTTCAGCATGTTGCATTGACCACAGCAGTACTGCAAGCCTCTGCACATCACAGTTCCAGAACGGCCAATGCGACAACAAAACGGGCGTCAAAAAGAGCCTTCCCCCCCAAACCCAGCGCGCACGTGCCTCCAGTCCACCAAGCTCAAGTGCGTTTGTTCTGTGTGGCTTGTTTTAAAGGATTTTGCCTCCATCAACAGAAAGCAGAGAGGATAACTTTTAGGAATTTGGCCTAGCGGGTCCTTTTGACGTTACGCTCGCCGCGGGATCCCACTTTCTCTCTCTTTCCCTCTGGGAAGGTCAATACTTGAGCAGCTTCATTTATCCTGAAGATCTCAGGTAAGAATCCCTCCGACACCTGAGACGAGAGTCACGGACTCAATCACGCTTTTCAGGATTAATGTGATCGCTGTTCTGACCATCAAATACTTGCACAAATATCATTTTTGCAGGTCAAATTAATGTGGCCTTTTACATTTATTTCTTTGTTTCATTATTTATTTTTAGCTGTGAAATATGCTTTTAACTCTGTTTGAAGACTATTTATTCAAACGTGATAAAAAGAAATGTCAATGGCAGAGTTTTATGCGATGCACAAGTTTCATGTTGAAATGCATTTGTGACAGTTTTATACCATATTACTGTAAACGCTTTTGCACATTGAACAAGAGCTGCTGACTCAATCTGCAGTTTTATAACCATACACTGTAAAAAAATTTGCTGCGATTATTTATCACAACTTAAAATCCAACATTGTTTCAACTTTAAAAAGTATGTGTTCAAGCTTGACTTAAAATATTAAGTTTAGTTAACTTTAGTTTAGTTTGGTTAAGTTGGATATTTAAGTTATCTCAACAAATTTTAACTAATCGCAGCCACATTTTTTTTTCACATGCATGTGCAGAACTTACGCTTTAATGCAAAATAAAGTTTTTAGTTTTTTTACAGGTGATGTTTCCATTTTGCATCCCAAACTACTAGAAACTGTAAATTATATATTCAACATTTTAACCTTCTGACAAATTTAACATTTAGGTTTTTTATAATTTTTTACTTCATCTGACTTCATTTGGCACTTGCTATGTGAACACACACACACGCGCGCGCGCACACACACACACACACACAATCATTGACATGATTCGGAAAGGTTAAGTGCTCCTGAGAAACGGTCACAGCTCCTCGCGGTCAAAAATTAGTGCATTGCAAATTTATCCAATGAACTTTTGGTACTGCATCCAAATAATCTTGCTGAAAGCTCATTTTTTGAGATATCAACCTCAAACTTGTTTAGATTTCTGTTGTTGATGTTTTTTAGTAAAACATGTTTTGGAACATAAATTGAATATACAAATTGATAATATTATTTTAGTAAATTTTTAATAACAATAAACTTAAACTTCTATTATTAATAATGATAAACTTTTTATTTATTTACTTTTTTAACTTCAGCAATATTCTGCCACGTGTCTTCTTTAAAAAGAGACCAAATTCAGTCTTTTCTCTAAAGCATTGGAGATTTATGACACTTTAAAGTCTAATTTTCGCTCAAAGAGTGTAATAAATGGATTATATCTTCTGCATAAATATAATATAGTATCATAGAATCCCTTAAAAATACAAAATATTATATTAAGAACGTTTATCGAACTAGATATACATTTCATTGAAATGAAAAAAGTTAATTTTTGAGCTCCACACGAGCACTAGAGGGTTATATACAGGGTTTTGACATGTTTATAAGACTCTAGAGACTCTATATGGAAATGCTCTGCACATATTTAGCAAATCACTCATTTGAGTTTGTGTAGCATCTTTATTACTTATGTAGAGCATGTTTTGGGTCTAACCTGCTGATGATGATCATAATGATATATTGCTTTAGTTGACACAGTTTGTTGTCCCTGTGCATGTTGTTTTTGTGGCATTGCAGTTTGACACTGTGATTAATATCATGTGCTCTGACGTATGAATGACGGACGCTGTTTTGCTTGTGCAAACTCTGACGTGGACGGTGAAAACACAAGAAATGCACGTACAGCCTGTGAGATAAGGCTGTAGAATGATCAATGCACTAGATTTGCAAAAGAATAATATTCATTATTTGTTAGGTTTTACGGTTCTGTGTAAATGAATCAGAGCTGTTGTCATGAGAGTCTTGATTTCAGTCGGATCACACTTAAATATAAGGAAGACAAGACCAGTCACAATTCATTGTGCAAATATTGCGATGTCAGAACACTGTTAGATTTTGAGTGATGATCAATGCAAGTCAAAGGGAAACAAAAGAACATAAAATAAGTTAAGCAAGAAAATGCAGCCATTTTATGAATGAGTCATTTTTCTATGTTTTGGTATTGTGACATTATATTCATGAAAATTAAGCATATTTAAACTTTTTAAAAAATGCTTAATGATAGAAACATTTGGCGTTGGTTTCTTTATTAAAAGCAGAATTTATTATCTATTTTGGATTTTTGAGTGTAACACTTTATTTCGATGGTCCACTTTAGACATTCTCTAATAAGTAACTCATGTCAACTATCAGTCATTAGAGTTTTAGTCGACTATGATAATATCACTTTATTTTGATGCTCCTCAACAGATATTCTACTGACTAGTAACTTTACAATGTCAACTTATTCTACTATACTGCACTTTATCACTCTAAAAATGCTGGGTTGTTTTAACCCAATTTTGGGTCAAAATCAAATATGGACATACTTTTAAAACAAAAATTGTATTAAGCATTTTAATCCAATGGCTGGGTTTGTCTAGCCTGGTTTACTCCAGATCCTTGTCAGTTGTAAGAATGAGTTGAATGGGTTCATTCACAGACCATTTCCAAAGGGCCGTCACCAACGGACGTCGCTCAAATGCCTCGGGGCGCAATTGACCGTTTGCAAAGACCCGCCCCCCTTAGTTACTGTCGCTATGTCCAACAAGCTACGCCGCTCTCACACACACCATGTTCTCACGCAGTGAAAAACATACGTGGAGCAGAGAGACACTGTCAACACACTGACAGACACAGTCCAGGATACTTTTCGGTTACTTTTGATATTAAACGTATTAAACAAAGTCTCGCCTTTAAAATTTGGTCATTTTTTAAAATAAATTTTAAACAGTAAATAGCGTTTTGTGGCTCTTTAATGTGTCTGTCAGATCGCTGTAGAGCATCAGTTAAAGCTGCTCGTGAACCGATCATCTCTTCCTTTCTAGTTCATTTATAGCATCAAATAAACATGAATGAACATCAGAAGGAATGTTGTTTTAACCGCGGAAAGACGTCAGTACACTCCGCTTCTCAAGCTCACATCCTCCATGTTAATCTACTAACTCTCCTGACTGCTTTGATTGACAAAATGACGGGATGGCGAAGTATGATTGGTCAGATCACCTGTCAATCAAGCTCCCTGCGAAGGGTCAATTGGATATCGACCCAAAACCAATCAGAGCGATCGTCATCGTGTAAAGCAAGGCCGCCTCAACGTTTGTGATTGGTGACTTGATTTGGAAAAATTGGAATGGGCTTTCTTGGCCAGACTGACTTGCAGAGCAAAATCTCAAATTTGCCGGAAGTTCGTCTGGGTTTTCCCAGGCTAGGGTTTGTCCAAATTTGGGTTAAAACAACCCAGCATTAATTCTCTAATGAGAGTTAAGGAGATGATACACAGGGCAACTTTTTGAGCGATTGTTGATTGGGCACTTTCATTGAAAATGGCAATACATTTCTATCTGGATAACTTAGATCGGTCATGGGCCCTGAGTCTCATCTGGTTGCCCATTGACGGCAACATTGCTCAAAAAGTTGCCCTGTGTATCATCACCTTTAGTTGACAGTGTGCAACCAAGTCAAGTGTGTACGTTCTTGATGGTTTTTGTCCTGTATAAATGTTGCATAATGAGCATGTGTGTGTGATTGACTCTTTCATCTCAGGATGTACGGCTTCATGGGAGGGGGTTTGTTCTGTGCCGTCATGGGCAACATCTTGCTGGTGGTCTCGACGGCGACGGACTACTGGATGCAGTACAGACTGTCCGGCAGCTTCGCTCACCAGGGCCTGTGGAGATCCTGCATGTCTGGCAAATGTTACACACAGACCGACAGCATCGGTGAGTGTGTGTGACTGTATTTATTCAATGTTTCCCAAACACACAAATCATACATTATTACAAGGAAAAATATTAACACACGAGGGAAATCATTGTTGTGTGTCCGTGAAGATGTGAAAAAATAGGCATAAATCTAGCTACACATTTACCCAAATTATTATACGCCTGTTTAACCGAAGCTAATGTGTGTGTGTTTCTCCATCATCCTCAATGTCACTTCTCTGTGTTTTACGGCCCTGATGAGAACGTCGGTCTCCTCGGCTGTGAACCGCTCCTGGCGTGCGCTGGCAAACCCGCCGTTATAATAGCGATCCGCCGCGGAACAAGCGCGCCGGCTCTTAAAGGGAATGTGAGAGGACGCTCTGATTGGTTTATTTCACGTTACGCCCAAACCACACCTATGAGTAATGAAGCGACTTCAGACCAACCGGGATCCGCCCACAAAGTTACTTGCGTTTCGCGTTTGATACTTGCGTTTCAGAGCGTTAAAATAGGGGCCCTATATCTCAAATATACTTTAAAATCAAACTATCGTAACAGTGTAATTTTAATGACCTCATCTGTCGACATGATGCCGGTGAATTGCAGAGCTGATGCAAACATATCCACATCATTATGATCAGATGCTTTCTGATTTTTGTTGCATGTTTATTTTGTTATAGAGAGAAAAGCGCTGCACATATTTACATATTAATCTAACCGCCGCTCTCAGTAGGATGTTTGTTAACAGTACAGGTGGAATTATATGTTTTAATTTTGATGATTATGGCTTACAGCTTATGAAAACCTTTTCACAATATTCTAATTTTGAATATTAGAATTCTAATTCTAAATTTGGGGTTTCCATAAGCTGTAATCATAATTATCAAAATTATAACAAATTAAGGCCTGAAATATCTCACTTTGCATGTAATGAGTCTATATAATATATTAGTTTCACCTTTTAAGTTGAGTTACTGAAATAAATTGAACTTTTGCACCATATTCAAATTTTTCTAATTGTATATCGCTGCAAAGGTATTTCCAACTTTTTACTTCTAAGCAAAGAACGAAGAATGAAAAAGAGCTTCGCTGCGAGTATATCAGGGCCTTGAGTCACGGTTCGGTGTCTTTATTTAGGAGTGCGAGTCGCTGGCTGCAGTTCACTTAATAGCCACCGGGTTGTCGCTAATAACATGACTTTAAAATAGCTTGAATGTAACTCGACACCCTTGCCTCATTTAGGCAAGGCAAGGCAAGGCAAGGCAAGTGTATTTTATGTTGCACATTTCATACACAGTGGTAATTCAAAGTGCTTTACATAGAAGAAATTTAAATAATTACATAAATAATAAAAGAAATAAGAATAATTAAAACAGTTTAGAAATAAAATACAGTGCAAACAGTCGGACGAACAGTGGCACAGTGCTCATTCAGTAAATGCAAAGCTAAACAGTGGTAATTCAAAGTGCATTACATAGAAGAAATTAAAATAATCAAAAGAAATAAGAATAATTAAACCCTATCTGAGATGGAAGTGATTGAGCAGGTTTGCGGAGCCACTGGACCTACATTTAGTATGCGCGGTTCTATGAATATGCAAATGAGCCCCGCCTCCACTCACTCACTCACTCAGAGATCCACTGGCTGACGATCACACGTTGATCTGATTGGTTACAAGGTAGTGTGTGACGTCAGAAACACCAGCGATTTCAAACCGTGTTTTTTAGACTGTCTTTGGTTCACTGCAGTTTTAAGCAGAAAATACTCAGCAATGCTGTCGACTTATGAACTTACACATGTGTGTGTTAAAGCAGATTAAAAACACCACATAGACACATAAACAACATTAAAAGCTGGATTTTTCACCACAGGGGGACTTTTATAGAAAAAATTACAGTATGTTGGAAACTAAAACATTATTATTACATCTTCCATTTGCAGTTTCCCCCAACTTTAGGAAGTTCGGTGAAAAACATGTGGTAAAAGTCATGTTTCTCCATCAGTCTAAGCTACTGTGTCCATCTTTCTGTTTTCAGCGTACTGGAACGCCACCCGGGCCTTCATGATCCTCTCGGCGATGTCGTGTTTCGCGGGGATCATCGCTGGCATCCTCTCCTTCGCTCACTTCTCCGCCTTCGAGCGATTCAACCGTTCCTTCGCTGCAGGGATCATGTTTTTTACTTCCAGTAAGTCCTTTCCCTTCCAGTGACATATTGACTGACTCGTGTGAGCTGATATACAGTCAAACCAAAATTTATTCAGACACCTTCAACATTTTCTCACATTATCACAGTTTATTCGTTATAGTTTAGAAAATGGTAATAAAATATGAGCAGAACTCAGTTGATATTTGACTGGTTTTGTCCATCCTTCTGTTAGACTGTCTCACACATGAATTATGTTGAATATCTGTCAGCTGTTAAATTTAACTATACAATTAGATAATACCAGTTTAGCTCAACCAGTGACCAAGCAATGCTTCATTGTGTTCAGTGTGTGTGTAAAAAGAGCATTAGCAATTAAAGAAAAAACACATGATCAGATCAAAGTGTCTGAATCATTTTTGGTCCCAAATTTTTATACATTTTACTGGTAGTCACTATGAAGACTTTTTGGGTATAATATGTCACAGTTTGCTTTATTTTGCTCTCCTCACTTAAATTAACTATAGTGTCCTGCACACACTAGTAAAACAATAATCAAAAGAAATATCTGGTGTCTGAATCATTTTTGGTTTGACTGTAAGTCATCTAAACCGCTCTGTCTCATGTATTCCTCCTCCAGCGCTCTTTGTTCTGCTCGCTATGGCAATCTACACCGGCGTGACGGTGAACTTCCTCGGCAAGCGTTTTCGGTGACTGGCGTTTCTCATGGTCCTACATTCTGGGCTGGGTCGCTCTGCTCATGACCTTTTTTGCAGGTCAGTAATGATTTTTTTAGTCTGATATCCAACATGTGCTGTTGATCTCATGGAACACGTGTTTTGTTTTGCAGGAATATTTTACATGTGTGCCTACAGGATGCACGAATGCCGAAGAGTGGCCAGCCCTCGCTAAAACTAAAGAGAAGCAAACGCCGTGTCAAAACATGTACAGGTGAACCTCGAAAATGTTAATATCGTGCAAAAGTTCATTTATTTCAGTAATTCAACTTAAAAGGTGAAACTAATATATTATATAGACTCATTACATGCAAAGTGAGATATTTCAAGCCTTTATTTGTTATAATTTTGATGATTATGGCTTACAGCTTATGAAAACCTTTTCACAATATTCTAATTTTGAATTTGGGGTTTTCATAAGCTGCATAATCATCAACATTTATAACAAATAAAGGCTTGAAATATCTCACTTTGCATGTAATGAGTCTATATAATATATTAGTTTCCCCCTTTAAGCTGAATTACTGAAATAAATGATATTCTAATTTTCGAGGTTCACAGGTGTTTGGTTAAAAAAAGGTACCAATAAAAGTTGCCTGAACGATCCTTCTGGTTTTCCCGCAGGATATCTTTAGTCTCTATCCCAATCATGCACATTTGAGGTTAAAATAATTAATGCAATCCAGAATAAAACCGAACCATTGTTCATCATGCAGAGACAAAATCTCAGACTATTCTCATCATTCGAACTCAGTCTCTTTATTCACTGTTTGACAAATTAAACTAGAAAAGGAGAGTTCACCAAGACAGACTTTGAATGTTTAAATAAAGGTTGTACAGCCCAACATAGCAACCAATGAGAACAGTTTGTGAAACTTTAATGCATATCATTGTGCTCTTTTTCTAAGAAGAAACTATTTGGTCTCCTTATTCATTTCTTTATGGGTGCAGATCTACCTTAGTTGATCTGAGGATAAACATACACTGCTTTATGCATTAAATTGATCAAAAATGTCAGTAAAAACATATATAATGTTGGAAAAAATATATATTTCAAATAAATTCTGTTCTTTGGAACTTTCTATT